>OZ024917.1:9264584-9497084 GCA_964017125.1 Flabesymbios commensalis
TTGCTCATACATAATTCACAGTCAGATTAATATGTTAAAAATGTCCACTTTGGGAAAGTACTTTTCATTCAGCTATAACTCAGCAAGAACAGCTTGATGAGTCATTAGTGGGCTTTGACAAAAAAAAATGAAATGAATCGGGCTTTAGGCCACTTTTGTGCACATATAGGCTAAACTGGGCCAGGAGAACCTCCTGAGGATGGTGAGATGATTGAGATGACACTGTCCTCCAGACACAGGATTCGAAATTCGAGCCCTGGCGGTCTGAGGCCGAGCACGCTACCTCTCGGTCACGGAGGCTCCCCACAATACTGACTTTCACACGTGGATGGGGAAGAATTTTTTTTGTTTCTTTCAAACCGCCGAGACCGGGAACAGAACCCCGAACTCTGGCGTGAAAGGCAGCGGAATGGGCTTTGACACAGAAAAAGCTGGGAATATTGTACGTAGTGCCTTGATTGTTGAGAGGCGGTTATATGTTTTTCGTAGATTTTTTCACTTAGTTCGTTTTATTTCCTACAACCTTATTACGAAGCTGATAAGGTTGCCGTTGAACCCCTACAGCACAGGGATCGACTTTAGACGTCAGAGTCTGACGTCTGTGAACGTCAGATTTTGACGTCTAAAGTCAATCCCTGCACTGTAAAAGCAAACATATATATAATGATCGTTGTTCCATAACATAGGTATTCAAATGGAGCGGAAAGAGATAACTAAAACATTTATGATGATTTCAAATTAAAAAAAACCTTTAGTCTCAATATACAAAATATTTCTGTGCTTCAAGGGCTAATTCGCAAGAGAAGCTTGAGAATATTGTGTGATTTTATTCGTACGGTGGTCGCAGAGCCCCTACGTAATTCGTGTGCATGCCGCACCAATGCTTACAAAAGACCTTTTTAGGAACTGAACGTTTGTACAGCGTTCGAATTCGTACAAACGCTGTAGTAGCACCATAAGAACGACTCAACATCGTACATTATAGTTCTTAGGGTGTTCTTACGTCAACCCTACGCTGCCGAAATCGCTGGTACGACGTATGCACGGGTCATTGTGACCAGGCCTCTACTGGATTTAAAACACACCACTACAATATATTCTTTGTCCGACCACTACATTCTAAGCCGGGAATGGAGAGTTATTGTTGACCAAGTACAGCCCAATTATCATGGTAGGCCTATGTTACTGTAAAATTTCTACTGGTGTACCACTGGGTTCAATACTCGGTCCATTATTGTTTCTGATATATGTGAACGATATCCACAATTTTCCAGTTATCTCCTTTGCCGATGATACAACTTTATTAACAAACCCATTAAAGCCCACTGGCAAGTTTTTTTGCCAGTGACGTTTTTGTGTGACGTTACGATAAAAAAAATATTTTAAAAGGCTACACGACTTGAACCCGTTGTAAACTCACTTGTCGTCTTGGTTAACTACATTTTATGCAATTGATAGTTGATACCAACGCTTAGAAACGCTCAAGTTTGTCGGAAAATAGTACTTCCAGAATGCTACTTCATCGTCGTGGAAAATACCAATAAGTAGTTTATTACATATCTTGTAGTAAGTAAGTCAATATTCATAAAGAAACTGTCAGGTGTGGTGATTTCCACCATGTAATTCTAATGCTGAAAAAAGATTCATACCTGTGCATAAAAAGACTAATAATTTACATGGCAAAAAAAATTGCCAGTTGGATAATACACGGTATTATAGTCTGTAGTAATAAACCATTCTGTAAAATGATGCAACGAAATAAATTATGTTTATTATGTAGACTGTCTGGTACTGAATCCCCGAGCATGCTGATATGCTAAGCACATCTCCATCCTTTTCTAATAATAATTGTTTGTCTGCTAAAGGACACATACTAGGAAGACATTGCAATTGAAAATGTGGGTACTGGCAAGAAAATTTGCCAGTGGGCACTTATGGTGTCTTTGATCGCTATGTTTATGATATATGATGAATTATATCATCTTAATGTTTGAATATGCTGCGAGGGATGAGCCAACTACTGTAAAGCAGATCAGAAAGCGAGGAAGTAGATGGTTAAATGTTAAATCTCCTGTGACCGTATTTTCTCAATGCTCCCCCACAATCTGGTTGATAGCATGCAGTGGGGGTACAACCTATATTCTCAGCAAAAGGAGATAAACCTCGGTGTAGATAAGATGGAGGCTCTAACATTGTTAGGCATCATGCTTCTGTCTCGATACAGCCGACTACCATATGGCCGGCTTTATTAGTCAGAATGAGCTGATATTCACAATTCTCTTGTCTCTGATTCTCTGAGGCAGAACAAGTTCGCTGTTATCATAAGTGATCTTTATTTTAAAGATAATACTAATTTGTTAAGTGACAGATAGGCCTACTACAAGGTTCGACCTGTACTTGAAGAGTTGACTGGAGTTTTCAAGCAGACAGATGTGGCTGAGGAAACCATGATACCTTATTTTGGTAAACATGACACAAAACAGTTCACCCGTGAGAAGCCAATGATGCTCAGTTTCAACTTGTGGTCTCTAGAATATACATGTATCACGTAAAATCGTATATTTGCGGGTCTGGAAACACCCCCCTAGTCTCAGTATGAAATAAAATACATTTATGTATGATACTACTCGTGGGAGTGATTACCAGCGTTGATCACTACATCAACCATATCTAGGGGTACTGGGATGATTGTTAGTAGTTATACTTGTCGCCCCCATCCGGGGAGGGTCATTAGAGATCTGTTCCATCAGTTGCATGCTATACGGCATGGTACGGAAGCACTAGTCTACAGCAATTATCCAAGGGAAACTGCAGCCTCCTCGTATCTAGCCATAATCTAATCGCTGCGCGCAATGCAACGGAGTTTCAGCATTAAATTGCACAGCGAAACCCAAGTCTGGGCATGTCTGGAGGTAGATCCCCTAGACATGCGCAGAACCCTTTACTGGGCGAGCGTAGGAAAACTCTCTCAATAACCCACCATGCCCTATCACCCCCACACTCACATCATCATCTGTACATCATTCATCTCATCAATTGACTACAACTTTTTAATCGTATTACAATGTCACTTAAAAGACAATTTGTGCCGAAAAGTGACGTAAAGCAAAGATTTACTAATACTACTACTGGTCACAATAAACACATTTCATTGACCCCTCTAAAGCCCACTGGCAAAAAAAATTGCCAGTCCGAGAAACCACTTTTCAAAAAAAAAAAATAATTCAAATTTAGAATAGTAATACTGGTCCAATCGTAGCAATGTGTTATATTTTCGACTAGGAGGCTCTGTTTTAAAAAGTTGGGCTTTAATGGGTTAACAAAGAAAGGCATAAATAATAATTTAATAAACAGAGGATTATGTAAAATATCTATCTGGTTCAAAGTTAATAAATTATCTCTAAATGTACCTATATCAAAGTGCAGATTATTTCATCAGCCACACAGAAAAAAAATATAGAACCAGAAATAATAATAGATGGAAACAAAATCGATTGTTGATTTTTTTTTGTTCAAGCAATGGAGACTGAACGATTTTGCTAAATTTAAAACCATCATAAATTTATCAGTTAGCTATTTCTGCTTTATTTGAATAATTATGTTATTGGTCTACGGCGATTATAAACATTTTAATTCTTTCAGTGCGGGGATTGTCTTTATACGTCAGAATCTGACGCCTACAGACGTCAGATTTTGACGTCTAAAGTCGATCCTTCTGCTGTATGGTGAAATTCACTAATTTCATTAGACGTAGCACCGTTTGGGCAATCAGTTATCACAGGACAAAATTATTATATATTTACGTCTGACGTACTCGTTACCATTTTGCTAAATGTTAAATGGTTTGCATAAAGATAATTAGTACCCCAATGGTATCGCACAAGCACCCACAAGTGCTAGTCTAGGCCATCTTGCGGAGGATTAGAAAATAATGCTTGCAGAATATCGTAGAAATCGGTTTAGAAATTAAATAAGATCGGCGTTACGGATTGACGTGATCAAGTTATTTCAACCCCTACAACGCTGAAATATGTGTATAAACCATGAAGACGAAAGGGTTTGTTGCAAATGAAATGTCTTAGTTATGTGTCTACGGCCATTATATCTATTTTTCAGTGCAGGGATTGACTTCATACGGTCACCGCGCTGGAAGTGTTAATACATTCAGTTTATTCTGGTTAGATCAGCTACATCGCTGTTATTTATTTGTTTTATTAACTGGCTAAATCACAGTTATTCGGAATAAAAAGGGTGTGTAAACATTAATATTTGCAAATGTTTGGTATCAAAATAAACGACTATGAGTAATTGTCATCCACTTGAGGTGGTTTGACAATTTAAATTTTAAAATGGAGAACTTTAATCCCCTAAGCGCAGAATTATTCAATTCGAATTTTCACAGACTTTAACGTTGTGTCTCGCTGACACGATCTACAACTACAAGTGAGTGAAAATTATTCAGATTTGAGAAAATCTATTACTTAATCTTGCTGGTTGATGTCACGTTTTAAGCTTAATATGTTTAAAAGGTGGTACTTTATGTGCTAATGCAAAACTGAAAACCCGATTATAATCGGAAACTGCCTTTAACCCTTATAAATCGGAATTATTTCTGTATAAACCATAGAGACCAAAGGGTTTATTTTCAATTTGAAATCATCATAAATGTCTTATTTAGCTCTTTCCGCTCTTTTTGAACATCTATGTTAATGGTCTACGACCATTGTAGTTATTTTTTTTTTCAGCGCAGGGATCTACTTTAGACGTCACAATCTCACGCCTACAGACGTCAGATTCAGACGTCTAAAGTCGATCCCCGCACTGTAAGAGTAAACATATTTATTATGGTCGAAGACCCATAACATAGGTATGCAAATGAATCGGAAAAGAGCTAACTAAGACATTTATAATGATTTTCCATTGAAAAAACCCTTTAGTCTCCATGGTTTATAAAAAAAAATTTCAGCGCTGTAAGGGTTGAAGGGTTAGGGGTAATGTTAAATAAATTTGTGCACATTATATGCATCGCTAGTGGGTAGAAGGTTAAAAGGTTGTTACATACCAAATTGGCCGGTGTGACCAGAAACTCGAGTAGTGATCTGATGATGACTAACGTCGCAATTCTCGTCCGGCCAAATGCCAGGGCTAAAGTGCGCCACCGCGATAATATTATTAGTAGTATTCCCTGTCAAAATGTCAAAAGCAATTTATAATGTAATTATAATTAGATAGATCTCAGCATATCCAATTGCTGCCCGTCGAAAACAGATTTAAATATTCTATATAAGTAGGTTTCGTCACCAGGCGTGATTTGAAATATTAAATACATGTAACATTAGCAGTAGACATTCCCTGATATAAACGTTTATTTTTGCCTTTCGTTTGTACTCAAATGAGATCCAATTGATGGCCAAAATAAAAGTGACAACAATTATAAAGGCATTATAACTCTCTAATGGTTATGGTTGTCATAGTGTAACTTTTCTAATTAAAAAAACCGATTGACTCAGTGTTTCTTAAATATTTTTCGGTTATTTCACCTACTTGAGGTTGTGGATCGCGGTAGCGAGACACAACCTCAAGTAGGTGAAAATTTAAAGAACGTCGTCCTTTTTGTTGCAAAACAATGAGATGAGACAGCAATCACATCAAAAGCAAAGATGTAAGATGTTTTTCCTCTACTTTCTGCAGAGCTCCCACCCCATTTATCCCAAAACGCACAGGTTTTTTGCATCTACATTTTTCCAACGTTAAGCACACCAGCTGCACTGCGCCGCCACCCACCACGTGCGTTTTGTGATCCATTCAGATAATGGTGCCGTGGGCGTTTTGATAAGAGAGGATAGGCCCTCAAAAGACAACGTTCTAGTGCTTATAATGCTGTGACAACGGATCACTCAGCTATCCCGTATATGCTAAATACTCAGTAGACACGAACCATTCAGGCGCACGACAAAGATAATTGATTATGGTGTCTTAGATATGTATGTATTTATCAACCTCCACTTTGGAGAGCATGCATGCAAAGATACAGGTACACAGGTTTAAAGTTTAACATTCAACACACTCAGAATGAGAAATTTAAAAATTAACATCAGGTATTATACAATACAAGTCATATTTACAGTGAAATTTAATATATACTATTGAGAATAAAACTAGATCTCCTATTGAATAATTATTTTGATATGATGAGAAAAACAAACGTTTACATATTATTATATATAGTCACTGCTAATTGCCTGAATTCATGGTTCATATAAAAAACAAAATTTACAATCTCCTCATAAATTTAAAAATTAACATCAGGTATTATACAATACAAGTCATATTTACAATGAAATTTAATATATACTATTGAGAATAATACTAGATCTCCTATTAAATACTTATTTTGATATGATAAGAAACACAAACGTTTACATATTATTATATATAGTCACTGCTAATTGCCTGAATTCATGGTTCATATAAAAAACAAAATTTACAATCTCCTCATATATATCTCTTCATTCACTCACATATTCACAATTCTATCCACTCAGAATAAAAACTAACTTTTCACTTGTATTCATACATTCGATTGACGATATCAAAGCTGCAGCCATAGATTCGATGACACGTCTCCAGCGCTTGACACGCTCATTGACAAGTGCTGGACATTCAAACAATACGTGCTCGTGACATAGTCGACTGTACATTGAACAGAGCTGACACAACTTACTGGATTTAGTATACATAATATAATAGTTCACGGAGCTAACAACAAATCTAGCAGTACATTTACACTTTCTAATCGACTGAGGGCGGTCTCTACACAAACGCCACATCCAACTCATTGCAACATTATTTACACTTTTTACAAACATTGACAAACTTTTAAATAGTATACATTACATATACCAGTTTTTTTTCTGTATTGTGACCATATTACATTTTTTACTATTTTCTTCCATTGCTCACGACTAATATGGTTTGGGTGTAAAATTAACTAACTTAGAACTTTGTCCTGTATATTATATTTGTGACACGTTTTAACAATCGTAGACAAGGGCCCTGTTTTTTTACGCTTTGAGTAGGGCATATGGAAAGTTTCCATTAGAAGGTCAGACAGATTTTTCTTAAATAAATTAGGAATTCGTAATAATGTCCATAGGTAGATCAATCTATGCATATCTATAGTAGCTTGTACACTGAGCCATCCAATTAGGGCTGTAGCTGCTGGACGAGCGCATTGCTGCGGCATGCCCTGCAGTCTACGAGCCGCATCCTGGTGTGCCCGCTCCATCAACTCAACATTATGATCACTTATAGGCCATACTTGACACCCGTACAATAACCGCGGCATTGCTACAGACAGATACACCTTTGATGCACTCATAGGTTTTATTCCACCATTACGGACGCAGATACCTTGGATCATATATGATATTTTCTTATGAATTTGAATTCTTGCATCTGTTTCATTTTTTTCAGCGTATTTTGTATTGCACAGAGGGACCCCGAGATGATTAGCACGCTCTACATTATATATTACATGATTATTAATTACTAATTGACCACCTTGCCCGCCGTATATAATGAGCTGTATCTTACTCGGGCCAAATTCATATCTCCACTTTCTGCTATGGTTTACACACACGTCAGTTAAGTGTTGTAATGCATATAATGACGTAGACATTACAGATATATCGTCAGCAAACCCTACACCACTGATCTTAAGATTCCCTATTTTAACTGCACACGGGATATCTCTGAGTTCTTCTAGCGAGTCATTGTTATAAACACAATAGAAAAACATAGAAAAAATATCTCATTGGTGAATACCTTGTTTGGGAATAAACCACTCAGAAAATAGACCACAGACTCTAACAGTGCATTGGAAGCCATTGTAACTGTCACTTATAATTCTCAAAAGTCTTTTATCTACTCCCAATTTGATAAGTTTATACAGCATCCCATAGATCCACACAGAATCAAAAGCTTTCTTTACATCTAACAATGCAACATACACACAGGTGTTGGCATGAACGGCTTCTTGTAACATTAGCGCAGTGTTGAGACTTGAACAATTATTCTGCGCGACACCCTGTGTCTCACATAGCACTCGTTTGAACCATTTCTCGTGACGTTTAAATAATATGGAATCATAGACTTTGCTTATCACACTCATTAATGTATACCTCTATTATTTGTAGGTTCATTTGGATCCTTTCCACTTTCTGGGATAGGGACGATTACTCCCTTTTTAAGTTGTTTTGGGCGATAAGTGTGATAATGCATACTTGTAAATAGACGACTGACGAGGTATATTAATGAAGGCCCACCATATTTTATATTTTCAACATATATTTTATCATACCCATAAGCTGTTTTACACTTCAGTTTACTACAAATACAAGGCGCACAAGCTTTTTTTACTGTGCTGTTAACTATTTCAGAAAAGTCGACATCACTACTAGCAATACTAGGTGTGTAAATATCATTTAAGTGATTTTCCAACATTTTACAATCTCTGTGGGATCAGACACGTATTCGCAATTGTCTTTTTTAGTGGGTTACAACTTATACTTCTAGGTTTTATTCGTTTATTAATCAAATGCCAAAATAGTTTACTGTCTATATTTTCACTTTTTTCTATTTTTTCTATATATTTGCTCTCGTATATAAACTGAGCATGTCGCTGTGCTTTACGTAGTACACGCTTACTTTCTTTATAATTTAAAGCGACCCCTTGGGATGACATCAATTTTAGTTTTTAGTTCCGTAATGAAGAAGTGTATCCCACGGATCATGTTTTTATTTTTTTTCAGAATTTTCATATTTTTACAAATATTTTTAATCAGCATTTCTAAGAAACCAGAAGTAACCCAAACAAACTATTTGTATACCTGAAGGACGATTGAATGTTTTCACAGCATTGGGCCACATGCTGATGGCATCGGCCCAGCGTTGGGTAGACAATCAGTGCTGCAGGTGTGTCCTCCCGTGTCCTGACTATGAGACACCAATTAGCGGCGATTGGTTTGATCTTACCATCTGATACGTGGGAATATGTGATCTAAAGTGCTGGATATTGCTGACTTGTTTTGTTTACATGGCAATATACGACCTGGAAATACAACTATTTCACTCTTTTTCAGTGCTTTAAAAGTGTTTTTTGACTTTTTCGTATTTTCAGCTAAGATCAGTAGGCTATATAGCTTCATGTAAATTACATTTTCAAAATTAACAACATTGAAAATATCTCATCCCAAGGGGTCCCTTTAACCATTTAACCGCCAAATTATTCAATCTGAATTTTCACTCACTTGAAGTTGTGTCTCGCTTACGCGATCCACAACTTCAAGTGAGTGAAAATCATTCAGATTTAACAAAATGGAGGTCAACTGTTTTCAAATATTGCTGATTGATGTCATATTTTATCTTTAACATGTTGAAAATGTGGTACTTAATGTGCTAATAAAAAATAAAAACCTGAATATATGCGCCACCGGCGTTTAAAGGGTTGAAGCCCTGAATTTTTTTTGAAAATCATGGAAACCAAAAGGTTTTTTTTCAATTTGAAATCATCATAAATGTCTTAGTCAGCTCTTTCTGGTTCATTGAATACCTATATTATGGGTCTACGGCCAATCTAATTTTTTACAGAGCGGGGATCGACTTTATTCGTCAGAATCCGCGTCAGATTTGACGCTTAAAGTCGATCCCCGCGCCGTATTAGGTTACAACGCTGGAATATTTGTTGTATAAACCATGGAGAGCGACGTGTTTTTCAGTTTTATGTCATCGTAGATATTTTGATTAGAGTGTAACTCTTTCTGCTTCATTTGCATACCTATGTTATGGGTCTACAGTCATTATAAATCTTTAATTCACTCACTCACTCACTCACTCACTCACTCACTCACTCACTCACTCACTCACTCACTCACTCACTCACTCACTCACTCACTCACTCACTCACTCACTAACCCACTCATTTATTCAGTCAGTCGGGGGGTCGTAATTACCTAAACATAGTTTAGTCACCAAAGGGTTTGTTAACTTCCGGATTTCCCGAGCGCTTTTCGCGGGGGCGAATTGTATTGTCACTAGCCAGGAACCAATCAGAGACAAGTCCGCCACCCTACGGGACAAATCTGACAGCTATTCAGGCATTCTCACACCAGGTGTCGTACGCGCGAATTGCCACCTCCGGTCCACAGATTCTGCCATTATCACCGTATGTTGAGCCAATGTTGATTTACTGCTGGCTGGCCGTCTGCGACGGCGGTCCAATATTATCTCAGTGTCTTGTGTTTGCTGGGCGAGGCTGGGCTCCATAATATCCGGCAGTGCAGGTCTCAAGCAGTTTGTGAAACCCCTTGGTTCCAGAGTACCTGCCCTGATAAGAAGGTGACACAGATTAATCATGATCACAGCCTCAGCCCTGACACTTGAGCTGATAGCAACGTGTCAGGTTCTGAAACTAACCAAAAGTTGATATGCAAACGGTGTTCATTTGAGTGCGATATGAGAAAATACAGCACTCGTTCAACGAATAAGGTGTGAGCCTTTAGGCGGATACTCTATTCATTGAACATGTGTTGTATTTTCACATATCGCACACAAAATGAACAAGGCTTGCTCAATCTGCATCTAGCTGGGTCTAGAGTGTGATATGGGCTGATACCGATATATGTCTCATAGTAAAAACCACAGCAGAGAGTGTGAGAATGTACGGTATTGCACTACAAAAAAGTCGCAGGTATACAGCTAAGTGTACATTTTAGTTGTGTTGGTAGTTTCCAAGTTGTATTTAAAGAAAATTACTGTTCATACTTGGCAAAACAGATGCAGTGCGAAATGTAAATAGCCAGCTGTTACAGAATTAATAAAGTGTTATCCACAGTAATGTAATAATCTACTATCTACAGTAACGTAACGCCATAAAGAGATAAACACGATAAAATATATACGAGAAACGTCGGTAATATTTACATGTATACCTCCAAACACGATGCGATCGCCTAATGTTATATCTGATTTATATGAGATTTAGGTCTAGCCATTAAAGCGCTGGATTCGTTTTCTATAAACCAAGGAGACCGAAGATTTTTTTTCAATGTCATATCATTATGCATGTCTCAGTTAGTTCTTTCTGATTCATATGATACATATGGTATAGGTTTGTTTAAGAATCTCGCGAACATTATTATAATAGCGCTACCTATTATCAAAATCGATAATTCGCGAATTCTAGAAATCGCAAGAAGTCTCAAAATCACAAATTCTCAAAAATCTAAACATGCGAAAATTACCGGACCTACAGTATAATAATAGTCTGATTAATAACGCGATTTTCAGCCATACCAGAGCAGCAGCCCAGCTGGCACACGACGGGATTCAGTCCACGTCGAATCCACGTGGAACTCCCGCTCTGTCCCTTCTGGAAAGGCGCATGTGACTAAAGCTACGGCCCCACCAAACGTCGCGCCACGTTCATCTTAAAAAAAAAAATAAACTGTAGTGTTTATAATTGCAGGGGCTACACTGCAAGCTGCGCCGCGCCGCGCCGCGCCGTGCCGCAAATGAAAGCTGGGAAAATGTTACCTTTCACGGCGCCGCATTTTTTCTGCGCTGCTCTGTGGCCAATCACAATAGCCAGAAGAGTCACGTGTCGTAAAAAACCTCCATGCATAATCAGCATCCCAAAAAACATGATTTTCACGCGCCGCACTGCTCTTAGTGAGGCCACGTTTACTGAATTTTGCAGCGCTGCACAGCCCGGTGCAGCGCGGCGCGGCACGGCGCAGCATTTAGTGGGGCCGTAGCTTTATGGTCAGATAGTGTTAACGTTTTTATCATACAGCATTTCACATTAGTTTTTATTCATCAAACTAACGTTATACAAAGCGGAATGAAATTGAATGGCTTTATACACTGACATGTAAATCAAATCAAATCATTCAATAACGTTACAACTTCTATAGCGCATAATTCCCAGCAAATACGAGACAATAACCCAATGTTGACACAATGTTGGCACACCCTCTGCGATGCTGGCCCAACATTGTACCAGCAAATTAGGTTAATGTCTCGTGTTTTGCTGGGAAGTCCTTGGCGCTCAGAGGCGCAGAAATCATGAGAAAGCTCATCAACAGGGAATCGAATTGCCAAGGAGCAATGCGACGACAAAGCCCTCGCCGATGAGATTTAACTAATTTCCAGAATTTTACAATAAATTATTGTTTTGGGTATTTCGTATTGGCACTATCTAATTAACAATGTGGGTCTACTATACTGCCGTGCAAATCTAAAAAGCAGTATCTGCTTACTTTACAGGTGAACAGATACTGCCTTTTAACTCTGCAGAGCAGCATAGAGAAAGCTCTCGACCCAGACTTATTTTTGTACGGAGCACAAAAGAAAATATTTAAATTTGCGAGACTAAGTCAGTGAGATATGCGTGTCGTTTGGGGTTTCGAAAATTCAATGAATCTAATATTTACAGGAAGCCATTGTAATTATTTAGGAAAACGTGAGATATTGGTTACTACACTTTTGCAAATACTTTTAGGTAGGTAGGTCACGGATATGATAGAAGCATGAACTGCATGTTTGGGGTAAGTGTTTTCGAAAACTTTATATCTGGCAAATAATACATAATCACCTGATGATATTTTGACTGATGCCGATGAATTGACCCATGATAAAGCAAGGGTCGTCCTGTCATCCATGCCGACACGATGCCAGTTCTCTAGAGATTCCTTGGGATTATAAACTGATTAGATAGTATAAATTTGGGTATCATCGGCATACATGTGATATAGATACTGGAGATTATAGCGCTGAGTGGTGTCGTGTCCCAGAAAACATGATACGTTGGCCCAACGCTGGTCTACCGTTGGCTCAGCGTCTACGACGTCGGCCCAACTATAAAACAACGTTGTGCCAACGTATCACCTTTGCTGGGGTAGGTGTATTAAAGTAAAAAAGCAATGGTCCAAGTATGGGGTTGTGAAACGCCATACGAATATGAGAGCTGTACCTTTGTTGACATGATCAGGTTATGGTCTGATGATGCAGAATTTAATGGCTTTTCCTCTCTCTTGATATTTGAAACTAAATGTAACCTTGACATTGAAATCCGTCTGGTCATTAATTGCAATTTCACACAAGATAATGTTTGATTAATTAGTCGTGAAATAGCATACTGATGCTCTTGATTCAACCCGCCTGAAATTAAATTGAGCGTTTGAAACGCATATTCAAAGTATATCGTCCCCTTGGATATGAAAGGGTGTATCTGCCACTTTTTAAAGTGGCAGATACACCCTTTCATATCCAAGGGGACGAATTATGATGATACAAACCACACTGTTGTATCAATCGTGGATCAACGTCATAATTTATTTTGGCGCCCACACTTCATCATTAATAAAACCTTTAAACCCTCACGATGCATTAAAGCATCATTTCGAATCTCTGAAAAATGACTTAATTTCCTGGAACCTAGGGGTTTTAAAACGAAAAATTTTATGGAATTGTTTAAAAATAACAGTATATGTTTTTATTTGTCACCAACTTCAAGTCATATTCATCCACTTCAAGTCGAGAATTGCGACAGCAATTCGCGGCTTGTAGTGGATGAAGATGATAATGGTAAATTCAGGCTTCAAAGGGTTAATGAACCCCTACAACGCTGATATATTTTTGTATAAACCATGGAGACCAAAGGTTTTTTTTTATTTGCAGGGGATGACATGACTGTGATGACTCATCCAACAGCTGAAAAAGTTTAAGCAACTGCTAGCCGAAATAATCAAAATATCTACGCTCCACAAAATCTAACAGATCGGTCGCTCCTCGTATGCAAACTAAGACTGGGTCAAGAGCTTTCTCTATATCTGGCCCAATACGAAGGGCCGAAACAATTTTAACATTCCGTAAATGACTTAAATATCACCTATTTTATCTGGCTTTCCCATCCTAGCTCCTTAACCCTTTAACCGCCACATTATTCAATTTGAATTTTCACTCACTTGAAGTTGTGTCTCGCTGACGCGATCCACAACTTCAAGTGAGTGAAAATTATTCAGATTTGACAAAATTGATGTCACCTCTTTTCAAATCTTGCAAAAATGTGGTACTTAATGTGTTAATAAAAAATGAAAACCGGAATATATGCGGCACCGGCGGTTAAATGTTTAGCAATCCGGCTCCCTGTTGACGAACCTTAACTAATTTGGCCTCGGTTGTGATACATGGTCACGCTAAGGATTTGTGCGTCTCTGATACTCAAATACTCGAAGTATTATTATTATTATTATCTGAGGTCCGTCTGCTGAGTATATAGACGATATAGAAGTTTTATTGATGGATTGTCCATAATTATGAATGTTGCTTTCAGCCAGATATCAACCATTTTTTACAAAAATGTTTTTATTATTACTTCACCAAATACCTAAATATTTATATTTGTCCACTATTCCTAGTTTTTTCGCCCGGTGTGAAGGAGAATGAATGCTTAGAATATATTTGGGTGTAGATCAGAATTTTTGTTTTAGCAATGCTTATTTTGAGATGCCACATTTCACAGTACTTATGCATATGTATCCAATCTTAAGATCATATTTAGGATTTAAATATTGTCTGAGCAGCCAGCTCCTGGAGAAATTCATTGGCACATTTGGGGCTTAGGACACATCCCTGCATTACACCGTTTTTAGTAGTCTTGCTAATCTTGCCATTCCATTTAGCTCGACTGCTAGATTTGATTATATTCAGGTTTTCCCGTCGCTGCAACTTCAGCATGAGTGCATCCCTGGACACATTAATTCTAAGCTTATTGTTACTAATAGTCAGATTAATAGGCAGATTAATATAATAGCCTTAACATTATTTAAATTCACCGGAGATATCATTTTGATTCAAAACAACAGGTTTCATGTATTCTAGTTTACAAATAAGCCTAGCTTAGATTTTGTTACTGCTTTTTAAAGCCATGAAGTGCTGTCTCTGGTACAATCCATTAAAACATGTATAAATAACCCTTAACCCTTTAAGCCCTCACGATGCATTAAAGCATCATTTTACATCACTGGAAACACACTTAATTTTCCTACACCTTTTTAGAAAGTAAATTTCCATAAAACTGGTTTACCAATACATGGCAACTTTTTTTAATTTTTAATCCACATCAAATCTTCTTCATTCACTATAAGTCGTGAATTGCAACAGCAATTCGCGGCTTGTAGTGAACGAAGATGACAATGGTAAATTAGGGCTTGATAGGGTTAAAGCGCTGAACTACTTACTTATAAACCATGGAGACTGAAGGGTTTTTTTCAATTTGAAGTCGTCATAAATATCTTAGTTTGCTCTGTCTGCTTCTTTTGAATATCTATGTTATGGGTCTACAGGCATTATAAATAATTTTACCCTTACAACGCGGGGATCGACTTTAGTCGTCAGAATCTGACGTCTACAGATGTCAGATTCTGATGACTAAAGTCTAACCCCGCACTGTAAGAGTTATGGTCACTATTAGAGTATGGCATAGTCACTACAGCGTACTTCCGATTATCGTATTGCCACAATGTACATGATGCCATGTAAAACAATATCAGTACCTGAGGAAATGATTGGAATTCAAATATCTACGTACACCTTCCAGTCGATCACCAGTGGTTTCATAAACTATTTTTGCTACGGTCCCACGAGGATTTTTAACCCTTACCGCGCTGAAATATTTTTGTAAAACCATGGAGACCAAAGGGTTTTTCATTTTGAAATCAGATTAAATGTCTTAGTTAGCTCTTTCCGATTCATTTGAATACCTATGTTACGCGTCTAAGGCCATTATACATATTTCCATTCTTACAGTGCGGGGATTGACTTTAGTCGTCAGAATCTGACGTCTACAGACGTCAGATTCTGACGTCTAAAGTCTATTCCCTTACTGTAAGGGTTAAGCCTCGCGATGCTTTCACGATGCACACATTACCATGCGCCAGTAGTCGGCGAATGATCGGCAACGTACGCTAGTAATCGTCATGCGTCACCAAGCATCGGGACATTGAGAACATTTTCAACGCATGCATTGAAATTTTCTCCCTGATGTTTCGTCGCCAAGAAGCATCTCCGATATATCGCCCAACAGCGCCGAGCAGCGCACAACAGTCAGCGAACATTCCGCGAGGTACAGCCCAGCAAACACGGGGTATTTACCTGACGCTGTTTCAATGTTGGCCTACCGTCTTCGACGCTGGCCCAACATTGAAACAGCATTGGGTAAAGTCCCCGTGTTTGCTGGGAACAAGTTTCAAAATATCCCAGACACATCGATGTTCCCGAACTTCTCTGTGAAGCATTGTCGATGATATGACGATGTTTTCGCATGTATATGCTCTATTTTCCATCTCACCCCAGTAATACACCAACAGAACAAAAGTGACCTCTTCTTTATCACTGATCTCATTCGGCAGTCACAAGGTAAATGTGGTACCACGTAAAATCTCTCCACTTTTTATATACTCTCACACGCACTATACCATCGCCATGACGTCGTCAAGACATCATCACGACATCGTCAAAACATCACCATCACGACCCCGACGCATCGCCGATATTTAGCTGTCGCACGCCAAAGGATCACCAACCGTGGCGGATTCTAAAAGTATATCGTTAACTGCATGCTAGCCGATGTAGCGCCAATTAATCACCGAATGGTTTCCAATGCATCGCCGAATATTCGGCAAAATGTTGGTGATACTTCCCCCGAAGGTTTGTCAATACATCGGGTGTGTGTTTTCTCGTGGAACGACACGTTCGACATCGGCGCCCATCGCTACCAGAACACGTCTTTTTCATCGCCAGTATATCGCCAGATATTTCGGCCCTCGTGGGACCTTAGCTGATTATCCAATTATTCATTTTAAGGTAGTCGGCTCTACACGTGGTGGTTCTATGCATTGAATCATGATCGGCGATATATTGACCCATTGTCTTATCCCAATCTCGACCAATCCGAAGCTGTTTTTATCCATGGGTACATTTATTAAAACCAGCCGAGCAGAAAGTAAACAAGTCTGCAATATGATATGCTAACTTTTTCACGTAGTGGTGTACATTTTTTAATCTGGTGAAGACATCTCGTATATGTTGATTACTGGGAATAATCGACTGGCGCTTCGCGCTCCTAGATTATTTCCCAGTAATCAACAAATACTCCTGTATTCTCCATGGGGTCAGTGATAGTAAGGACGATAGTGACATAAAACTGTATGTTGCTATGATTAGCCGCGACATAATAATTAGTTGACCTTGCTCGCAATTTTAATGTTTCGAAAAGGTAGGCCCTTATACATTTAGAACAAGCCTATCGCGAAGACTTTCGCATAGAATAAGATGTTCAACACTTTTGCAACATAATAAAAACATTATTACCACCTATGTGGAATTACAAAAAAATATATAAGATTTTTCTTTACCAACTATTGTTTTAATAATGCATATTCGTTTTAATATTTATAACAACTAATCATATATTGTCGTAACTTTATACTGCCAAGTGTTATATAAATTACTTATTTGATGGTTAAATTATTATTATAATCGTTATGAAATGGTATGGGCCTATATCTATCAACATATATAGAGGATCCTCTGACATCCATAGCCGTTGGGTGATGAGAGTTCAGGAATTGGTCCGATGCTGTTCTTCCTTTACAGAGAGTTAAACAGTTAAAGACAGCGTCTTAGTTGAAATAAGCTTGCGTATTTTACCTTTCTCTGTCAATGTTTTTGTCACGCCTAAGACGATTCAATATTGTGGGAAACACGTGTGATCGAGAGGTAGAGGACTCCGCCTCAGACCGCCAGGGCTCGAATTTCGAATTCTATGTCTGGAGAGGAGTATCATCTCATTCATCTCACCATCCTGGCCAAGTTTAGCTACATGTGCGCAAAGGTGACCTAAAACCCCATTCATTTCATTCGTCACGTCTAAGTTCTACATTAGGCCTACAGCCTAAACGACATCTTAGTCCAACATCGGATCAATGTTTGGCGAACATCTTAGTCATCGGTCAATTTTGACATGCGCATCGCACTACCAGAACGGCCATACGAAAAGTACTATTCGACACAAAATAGATAATTTTACAGACTCGCACCGCTAAGTGACTCAATCATTCCGACTGGCCACAAGATCAAAAAGAACTCTATTAGAACAGGCTATGCCTGTTTAACAGGCTACATTATTAGTGTTCGGGGCTCGTTTCTCGGTCTCGGCGGTTTGCAAGGAACAACAATGTTTCTTCCCATCCACTCGTAAAACTCAGTATTGTAGGGAGCCTCCGTGACCTAGAGGTAGCGTGCTCGGCCTCAGACCGCCAGGGCTCGAATTTCGCATCCTGTGTCTGGAGGGCAGTGTCATCCCACTCATCTCACCATCCTCAGGAGGTTCTCCTGCCTCTATTTAGCCTATATGTGCACAAAAGTGCCTGAAGCCCGATTAATTTCATTTTTTATGTGTGGCTTTTAAGTGAGGATTGATCGCTTACAAGAAATATACCTGTCAAAGAATTAAACATGTCAGCAAGTATATCTACATAATCTACTTAAACCTTTAAACGGAACCCGTAATCTCCGTTCCTCTGATGGTGATCAACTGGTAATTCCCAGTTCTAAGATGGGTGAAAGGGCTTTTTCGGTTGCGGCCCCCCAGCTCTGGAATTGTATCCCCCTTGAGATAGGAGATCAACTTTATATTATGTCAGATTATGACGTCTAATGTTGGTTCTCGCGCTGAAAGGGTTCATATAGAAAATATAACGACTACTACACTCGACATCTGTGTTCTGGGGATTAAATATATCATAATACCTGATAAATATACAGGCCAATCTAGAGGTGGAAAGGTGGTATCTCATTCAATTTTGCTGCACTCCTGCTAGCCCTGCACTCATGCACACACCATAAATGGACAACGTATAAAAAGCCAATTTAATGCAGCCTCAGGAAATATTGTTTTATTCCGTTTCAACAATAATAACGTATACATCAACCAGTTTTCTTTAGGCGGCTCAAGTTAGCAGCCGCGATTTTGTGATCACATAATAATTACAGATTGACGGGGAATTAACATTAACAGGTTCACAGGCGGTATCAGCGTCATGATTATAAGAATAACATAATAATTACTATAAACTGTTTATAACCCAGATTGCTCACATAGTCAGGCTCCACGTGTACTCACATGAACAACACAGACATTGCGGATTACCTCCGTCCCTTTGTGTGATGGTGGTGCTCACATTAGATGACACTTACAACGCTAAATTATTTGTGTACAAATCATGAATAACAAAGGGTTTTTATCAATTTGAAATCAGCATAAATGTCTTAGTCAGCTCTTTCTGGTCTATTTGAATATATATAATAAGGGTCTACAACATTAGAAATATGTTAATTCTTTTAGTGCGGGGATCGTTTTTATACGTCAGAATCTGACGTGTACAGACGTCAGATTCTGATGTATAAAAACGGTCCCCACGCTGAAAGGGTTAGAGGGGAATACAACATGTACTTGGAATAAGAACGTGTTAGTCAAATGTTAGTTGACTGAATATCACCGTTTAATCATTATACTGTAGATCTGGTGATTTTCTCGTGTTTAAATTTTCGCGAATTTCTGATTTTGTGACTTTTCACGAAGTTTAGAATTCGCGAATTTCCACTTTTCTTTAGTAGCGCTAATATAATAATATTTTTCGCGAGATTCCTAAATTCGCGAATTTGTGCTTCGCGCGAAATTCGCGAAAAATAAAACCTCGTGAATATTACCAGATCTGCAGTATATACTTAAGTCGGCTGCAACACTGAAATAGGTAAATGTATGGTTAGGTGGTCCTATTGTGTCTTCTTTTAAAAAAAGGATAAATATCACCCAGTATGTGGTTTTAATGAAACAATAATCGAATACAAACAGTTCAAATAACGATATGAAAATAATTTATTGAGAGTGTGTTAATACTAGGGTTAGAACTTGCGCGATATATATATGCGTATATGAAGGTTGATTGCAGCCGAATTGTTCTAGTGTCACTTACATGCCAGTGATACATGCAACACATTGTCTGCTAGGGGTTGGGGGGGGGGGGTGTGGCCGATATTTGATCATGTTAATTTATTTACTATTTTTTTGATCGTGTAGATCATAGCGCAACGTATACTTTGTTAAGCAGTGCACTGAATCGGGCTTTAGGCCACCTTTGTGCACATATAGGCTAAATTGGGCCAAGAGAGCCTCCTGAGGATGGTGAGATGATTGAAATGACACTGTCCTCCAGACACAGGATTCGAAATTCGAGCCCTGACGGTCTGAGGCCGAGCACGCTACCTCTCGGTCACGGAGGCTCCCCACAATACTGACTTTCACACGTGGATGGGGAAGAAACATTTTTTGTTTCTTTCAAACCGCCGAGAACGGGAACCGAACCCCGAACTCTGGCGTGAAAGGCAGCGGTGCTAACCACTACCCTAGGGCCCCCGCCCTGTTAAGCAGTGAACATTTATCATACTGGGCACATGACGTTGATGCGACGTTGAATCAACTCACATATGTCCACACCCCACTATACAGCACAGCTTGAAAACGATATCGCCTGACATTACATGGTATGGTATTATCATGCACAGCGTTATTTACAAACATTGCAAATACATCTAATATGAGCGGCTGAACTCAAAACACTAATATAGGCCGACATGTAACTGCCAGGCCATCTGAGATTTTATACCAAGATTCGATAGCGATACAAAACTTGAAGTGGATGAAAATTTGAATAAGATAGGAATTCCTCTGGTTTGCTCTTCAAACACGGTAAAAGCGAAATGGAAGAAAACATCAGCCTTACAAGCACAACACAATTCAGCCTGCGTATAAAATAGTAGACAGAAGCTAAAGAACTTATGAACTGCCAAAAAAAATTGCCGCATCATAATTTACTGATGTTGGTATAAATTACTGTTATTGGGAATGAAATGTGTGTCGAAACATCAATATTTGCAAATGTGTAGTGTCAAATTAAACAAATATTATTAATTTTCAGCCACTTGAAGTTGTGGTTCGCGGTAGCGAAACACAACTTCCAGTGGCTGAAAATTGAAATTAATTAAACATCAGCCTTACAATCACAACACATTTCAGCCTGCATATAAAATAGTCCACAGAAATAAAGTTAAAAAAATGAATTAAAAAAGTATACAATAATAATAATAGCAATCATAATAGGTAATAATAATAATATAACAGCTATAATACTAAAAATATACATAACCTTGTAGCATTTTACAGCATTTATTGTATTCGTACCAACACAAACCTTAGCTATATAAACATATCGTAATTCGAAGCTTCCTATGCCGACAAGTATTTCTATTCGTGAGAAATAGTCATTTCCATAACTGATTTTGTTGATTAGCTGATCATTTTTCACATTACATTCATAAATTCTAGTAACAGTTTTATTTCAGTTGAAACTCGATTGAAACGCTATTATTTTGTACGGTCCTAGAAACACAAGGGTTACATAGCACTATTTGCTTTTAGGCGTATTGTGTGGATTTCTAAACAAAATGCGGATAATCATATAGCCATGATAACACAATTTAAAATAAATATTATGTTAATTTGTTCTCATATTATTTTAAAACTTTAATTTATTGGCTAAATAATTTACTTTAGAAATGCGCAGTGACCTCTTATTCCGGTGTTCCCTTCCTATCATAACCACCTGAAGGAATGACTGAATGCCAGAGCACATATTTACAACGCTGGAAAACGTAGGATATTTTGTCCGGTCTAATTGACCGCTACATCACACAGATATAACTGGAGGTAATTGACAACCCATTAGACCAGTTAGATTTATAAAATGACGTACCAAAAGACCACAACCTTGTTTGTGATTCTCCATTCAACATCAAATTTCAGTGGGATGTGCCACAGACCTTGGCCGCAATTTGTGAAGAACAACGGAGGAAATAAGTATGTACATATTTCTGGACAAGGTTGGTGGAAGCGGTTCTGATACATGGAGGGGTTGGCTATGAAATATACGGAACGGAACACAAGTCCTGCTGAAGACACCATATGGACTGTGTGTTTCGTTCGATATTAGTTCAATTATATACACTATGTCAACAAGGACGCCCTGTTTGCCAAAGATTTATCCCATTTCATCCTGTGCTTTCAGTCGCACGCTGATTGGTGGATACGCCCGCAGCACATCATTGTACGTGTTGAATACATTAACCCTTTAGCCGCCAAATTTTTATTTCAATTTGAATTTTCACCCACTTGAAGTTGTGTCTCGCTGACGCGATCCACAACTTCAAGTGAGTGAAAATTATCCAGATTTGACAAAATGGAGGTCAACTCTTTTCAAATCTTGCTGGTTGATTTTATCATTTTATCTTTAACATATTTGAAAGTGGTACTTAATGTGCTAGTAGAAAATGAAAATATGCGGCACCGGCGGATAAAGGGTTTATATAGCATGATATTGCTGCTATGAACTATATGATAGTACTGTCAATTTCAGATACCATGCAGAAATATAACTTATTTTAGATACAATTAGCATGCCGTTGAGATTCTTCAAATACGTTCTAGAAAAAATACAATTTGCCATGACGTGCTCGATAGGCTCATCTATGTAGTCACGAATATATCATTCCGACAATGGAAATTACATAAATATGGGCCCTTTTAAAAATCCTAAGTGTTATTTTGTGTGGCTATAAATTGAGAGCAGTGACCAATTGGCAATGATTACTAGACTTTAAATATGTATGATGTTAATTAAGTATGTATTCTGCTCTAAACCACATCCGCATTGCATTCTGGGATTAGGTAACATGTTTGTATGTGATGTGATAGTAATGTGATGTCAAATGTCGTCTAGTATTTGGCTACAGTAGAAGACAATACTGCTGGAAAGAGCCAAAAGGCAGTATCTGTTTACTTGTAAAGTAAACGGATATTGCGTTTTGACTTCACCAGGAAAAACATTTCGGTCCCAATAAGCGTTTATTTGGCACTAAGATTATGTGTTTCAAATGTCTTAATTTCTGAAGATAGACACACTATAATGACAAGCTAAAGTATTCTCTTTAGCAAGCCAAGATGTGACGCTGTAAGGTTTCCCTAATGGCTTCAATTTCAATGTATCGCAGACTTATATGTCTAACATGCTGATTACATGCAGGACTACACACTGCCCAAGTAATCAATACTCTTCTGACACGCATTATTTTTATTTAGGTGTACATTCTCAGGGATACCATCAAATTAAACTCAAAGCATCCACCCCAGCAAACACAATTTTTTTTTTATAACTCCTTTACAATTTTGGACCTACGAAGACGTTGGGCCGACGTTGTGCAAATATTATACAAATGTTTTGTGTTTGCCGGGACGCATGGGTAGTAATGTGAACACTTGTATATCTAACACTGCACAGATAAACGTGTTCAACTCTATCACCCTGCTTGTAGACAGGCATGGTAAACATACGATAATAGATTTAAAAGTCTTTCCATACAGCCTGTGATGTCCTGATTATAAATATTATTGCTGTATTTGTATATATCGGCAAGAATACCATGAGACAAGAGAAGTAGGATTCTAAATTTAAAAAATATATTCTGATCAAATATGCCTAGGTAATGTTGATAATGGAATGTGTAAGACAATGTTCCAGAAAGACTGCATTGATCAAGCTGCAATATGATTTGTTAAACACACAGTGGCCAATCAAGGCCTATAATTTGCCTGCCAGGAAGTGGGCGGGCAGCACATGCGCAGTCAGTCATTCTTTGGCATCAGCTATTCCCGTGGCTCTGCGCAGACTCTGCGTTGACTTTTCAACATTGGTTGTTTATCCAAGTCATCCAACATCGAGTTAATTCCTATAAAACAGAAGATATTGAATTAATTAGTGTTTTACCTGATTTGCAATTCATTGATGCAATATTATTAGTAATGTATTTTAAACAAAAAACATTGTCCTGTATTCTGTCAAAGCAACTGTCAAAATTGACAATTATATGCATAGCATTGGTTATTCAGGTTATATAGAGTTGCAGAATTCACTTTATATGTTATATGACTTTACTGTTCGCACATTGTCATTTAGTGCATCATAATACTCACATTCTAAATGAGGACAGATGCTTCTAATCTTCCATCGTAAACTCTGCTTCCCGTTTTATCACTAAAAATACAATCAGGAATAGCAAAGTATTAGTGAAATAAGTCAGTACACGTGCTTATTTTAAGAAATGAGGGTATCCAAACAAATAAAGTACAATACAGAACAAAAATTGTTACCCATCACTAAACAATTTCAGAGTATACAAAAGTGCTTTTACAAAATGATGAATATTTTTCAGTTCAGAAAATATTTAGCGTAAATTATTGGTGTTGTCCTAAAATACACACAGCTTCAGTGATGTTACCCTCCTAAATTGACTGTAATTCTCTCTACATTTTTTATTAAAATAATTATATATTATATTCATTCGGACCAAGTACAATGCCTACTATTCTACCCCAGACCAATGAAAGAGTGGCTCAGTCTGTCACCCAATGAGATCAACCGTCAATACATTGTTATTTAAATTTAAATAGAAATTGATGATTTTAGTGGACTGTAGGGTATGTCATTATTTTTCTACTGACATATTTCGACACATAGACATTCAGAATATCGCACTGAGTACCGATTTGGACGATGCCAGCAAACACGAGAGGTTCAAGCAATGTTGTATCACCCTTACAGCGCGGGGATCGACTTTAGACGTCAGAATATGACGTCTGTAGACGTCAGATTCTGACGTCTACACTCAAGTCCCGAATAAAAAAAATTCTAATAGCCGTAGACCCATACCATAGGTATTCAAATAAATCGGAAAGACCTGAATAAGAGATTTATGATGATTACAAATTGAAATAAACCTTTCGGTTCCCATGATTTCCATAAAAAAATCACCGCTTTAAGGGGCAATGTTAGTCAACGTCGTCTACGACGTTAGCCAGACATTAAACCAGCATTGCGTGAACATCTTGTGTTTGCTTGTATAACCAAGCAAAGCTTGATACGTTGACTCAATGATGGCTCAATATTGGCCCACCGTCTACGATTTTGGTCCACATTATACCAGCATTATGTGAAAGTCTTATGTTTGCTTGTATAACCCAGCAAAGCACGATACGTTAACCCAATGTTGGCTCAATGTTGGCCCACCATCTACGCCGTTGGCTCAACATTGATCCAACATTGGGTCAGCGTATCGTGTTTGTTGGGGAGTGCTACGTCCTATGGCGAGTGGCGATTGGCTGTATTTATCACGTGGTCCCCGGCTTCGATCCTACAATATGTTCATAGATTATATCAGATTTATAAAGTGTGATCTAAATCTGTTATTCATTTTATCTATTAGTTCTCTACTTTATTTTGCTAACCTGTTTTGCTGGAGTCTTTCAGTTTCGGGTGTATTTTATCCTCCCAGTCATTGGGCTGGTTTATCCTGTCAAGTGACGCTTTCTTTTCCACGTCCAAGCTTCTTTTTCCAAGACTTGCAAATTTACTAGAACTGTCGATTGAATCAAATCCGCGTTTTCCCAATTCAGAAAATCTCGAGCCACTATCAATTGAGTCAAATCCGCGTTTGCCAAGCCCTGAAAACTTAGAAGAACTGTCAATGGAATCGAAACTACGCTTTCCAAGGCTTGAAAATCTACTGTTGCTACCAATGGTGTCGAATGGTCGTTTTCCAAGACTGGAAAATCTGGAGCCACTATCAATTGAGTCAAATCCTCGTTTACCAAGGCTTGAAAATTTTGAAGAGCTGTCAATTGAGTCAAATCCGCGCTTGCCAAGACTAGAAAATCGAGATCCACTGTCAATTGAATCAAATCCACGTTTCCCAAGACTTGAAAATCTGGATCCACTGTCAATTGAATCAAATCCGCGTTTTCCAAGGCTAGAAAATCTGGAGCCACTATCAATGGAATCAAATCCGCGCTTGCCAAGACTAGAAAATCTGGAACCACTGTCAATGGAATCAAATCCACGCTTGCCAAGACTAGAAAATTTGGATCCACTGTCAATTGAATCGAATCCACGTTTTCCAAGACTTGAAAATCTGGATCCACTGTCGATTGAATCGAATCCACGTTTTCCAAGACTTGAAAATCTGGATCCACTGTCAATTGAATCGAATCCACGTTTTCCAAGACTTGAAAATCTGGATCCACTGTCAATTGAGTCAAATCCGCGCTTGCCAAGACTAGAAAATCTGGAGCCACTGTCAATTGAATCAAATCCACGTTTTCCAAGACTAGAAAATCTGGATCCACTGTCAATTGAGTCAAATCCGCGCTTGCCAAGACTAGAAAATCTGGAACCACTGTCAATTGAGTCGAATCCGCGTTTCCCTAAGCTAGAAAATTTAGATGAGCTGTCAATAGAGTCGAATCCGCGTTTTCCAAGTCCATTAAATCTTGATGAGCTATCGATCGAATCAAATGAGCGTTTTCCTAATCCTGAAAACCTTGAAGTACTGTCAATAGAATCGAACGATCGCTTACCTAAGCTAGCGAATCTGGACCCACTGTCAATGGAATCAAAGGAACGTTTTCCTAGGCTACCAAATGAACTGGAGCTGTCAATGGAGTCGAAACCACGTTTTTCGTCATTGTCCGATTTTTTTGCGAAATCTCCAAACGCTGAGTTGTGAGAAATCGCATCAAAAGGTCTCTTGCCCAGATCATTAAAAGTGCTGGTGTGTCCAATGCGGTCAAATGACTTTTTCTCCTCGGCCTCTCGTTTTTTACGCAGTGTGCCGAACGGGCTTTGGTGCGCTATAGAATCGAAACTTCTTTTACCTAAGCCACTGAACGAACTGCGATGGCTGATGGAGTCAAATCGACGCTTATTCACATGGTTTTCTCTGGATAAAGCTTCATCTATCAGCTGCATCTCTCTATCTCTGATAGCTTGACGCAGCAGTTCTTCCGCGAGATCATCTTCAGACTCTTCCCTCCTCAGTGGCACCCAGCCACCACCTAGTGAGTCCAGCGAGCGTTCCAGAGGCACGTAGGCACCACCTAGCGTATCCAGCTGGCGTCCATACAGCGGGACTTCAGCACCTCCCAGTGTGTCCAGACCACGACCGTAGAGGACTTCCCCGTCTCCTAAGCTCTCTACAGTCCTGCCATAAAGGGGGACTTCAGCGCCACCCAATGAGTCTAGGGTCCTACCATAGAGCGGTAAGTGTGCCCCACCCAGGGAGTCCAGGTGTCGGCCATAGAGGGGCACTTGAGCACCTCCCAGTGTATCCAGTTCTCGGGCAGCTTTTACCAAGGCCTTTGTGGAAACATCACTCACAGAACGCTTCTGAAAACACACAGAACACATACAATCACTATTAGTAATACTGCCTTGCATTTAAAACACACCACTACATTTTTTTCATTGTCCGATCACTATATTCTAAGCCGGGAATGGAGAGATAATGTTGATCAAGTACAGACTAATTATCATGGTAGGCATATAGTGCTATATTCAGTCAGATGTGACCGAGCTGTTGATTATGAAGGATCCTGATTATGATGTGTTTGAAGTCAGTTAAAACCCTCGGAGCTCTACATTCTTAGCTGTGGAAAAGGCCTCGGCCTTTTTTACAGCTAAGAATGTATAGTTCCGCAGGCTTTCATGTCTATTTTGTTTTTATTTCTATGTAAATTCTTCAGCCTCTTGGCTGCCATGTCTTTTTTAGTTGAATAAACACCAATCATTATTATCATTATTATTATTATTTTAATCCTGCGCGATAGTACACTAGTGCGTACTGCCACGTATTATGCAGATACAGAATCTGGTCACTGCCTTACGCGTCAAGCACGACAGTGTAGTCATAAATGTGTTTCATTATTGCAGGTTAAAAAACCAGCTATTTGAAATTACTCGAGTATTTAAACATCAAGATTTGCGTCGAACTGTCCCAGCAGACATGGGCGTTACTCCGATGCTGGCCTAATGTTGGCCCAGCATCGCAGACGATGGACAAACATTAAACCAGCATCAGTTCAATGCATCGTGCTTACTGGGATATTGTGAGCAAAAATAACCATATATTTCTAAAGCTTTCAAATGCTAAGAACTGCGCCAATCTATAAAGGCTGTGTTCATAAACATGCCACTAGTAACCGACACAATGCAATGGGCAAAAAATATTTAGAAAGTGAACTTTATAAATAGAAATGGATAAAACCGACACGTGACATCGACACAATGTTAGCTTATTATTTGCGGCCACTTTTAATTTACACGACAGTCAATGAATTACTTTACTGGTTGTAGGTCAGGCATTTTATTCATTAAGTAGATAACACGCCACGGGAAAGCGCCAATCAACCTGCAGCTGAGAGCACCAGTTGTTGGCATTGTCTTCGTTTACTCCCAGCAGGCAAGGAACGCTGAGCCAATGTTGGTTTAATGTTGGGCCAGTTTCGCAGACGATGGGCCATTATTAAATCAACATTGGTGCACTGTGCCGTGTTTGCTGGGTCCAGATATGCCCGTTATTGACACAGTCCGAGCCGGTGGTTGACGTGCGCAAGCATTTCAATTCTCTACGGATTCACAACGACATATCGTCCCCTATGAGCTAAATCGTCCTATGAACCACTTCTTTGGATAGCACATACGGTACTTTGGCTTCTAAAACCATATTTTAGATTTGAATGAACTTCTCTGGTAGTCTTTGTGCAATATTCGGGATTGAATTATGATGAAATTTGGGTAATAAGACTACAGATGAAACTGGTCCAGTTTAGCCTATATGTGCACAAAGGTGACATAAACCCAAATTCATTTCATTTACTACTCATGCAACGTCTTACCCGGTATGACTGGGCCGCCTAACTCATTTGCTGCGATGTCATCAGGGTAGCAACGTCTAACCTCAATTGAGGATAATATGATTTTCTATATATATCCTCTGATGCATAAATTCAGTACAATCAAATGTAATAGTATTTGACGTATCATAAGAAAAAACTACCTCTTATGCGATACATGGTAATTATATTTGATCATATTTGAAAATCACGCAAATTTGAGGGAGCGGTAGAAGCCGACCAACCAACTGTTAGACAGTCACTTATTATTGTGTTTGACAGAGTGTTGGCCCAGAACTGTGTCAGTGCATGTGGAATTAGCGTTTTGGCACAATTGGGTTGAGCTGGCGAGCTGTCTGGTCAGTGTACAGGCCCCTACAGGAGATATCTGGGTCAGAAAACGAATGGAATATGTTTTTCTCTATTTTTTAGACACACATCAGTGACATGCTTTACGACCAGGCCAATGTTTCAGATGTTACCACAACATTAATCCAGGGATGCATCTTTGGATGGTTGTTGGTTATAAATGGCGGCAATTTCTCTCTATTTGTCCCCATCTATCATCAGATAGAGACAGTCTGTCGAGCTGGCACACAAAATCAACCAGCAGTTTAACCCTTTAACCGCCAAATTATTCAATCCCAATTTTCACCCACTTGAAGTTGTGTCTCGCTGACGCGATCCACAACTTCAAGTAAGTGAAAATTATTCAGATTTGGCAAAATGGAGATCAACTGTTTTCAAATATTGCTGATTGATGTCACATTTTATCTTTGTCACATGTTTAAAAGGTGGTACTTAATGTGCTAATCAAAAATGAAAACCTGAATATATGCGACACCGGCAGTTAAAGGGTTAAACATGCCAATCAGAGGAACAACGAAAAGGTTTTGATGTCCAGAAGCGGGTATACCTGTGGAGCAAAATAGACTTATTTTTTTATCCAACAACAGAGAATGTTTGACAAATGGGAGCGAAACTATCGATATTTTACATATAATATTATCACATTTTCAAACTCTTGACTGTGAAAACCCTATTGATTTTGGAGCTGGGTCCGAAAACACCCTCATTTATTTCCATGAAAGTTACTTACGATTGTGAAGATATAGTCGATAAAAACACCTACCTTAATTGTTGGAAAAACGATTTTGCTCATTTAAATGAGGGACTATTATAATGGATTACCTAGTGGATTTCGCAAAGGCAGGCCATCTTTAGATCGTTTTTGCTTGTTTAATTAAACTGGGAATTAATGGCGGGATGTAACATGCAATTAGACAATTCTGTAGTTCGACCATGTCATTTATTCACCTCAATCATCTTCACTCACCATGGTAACTCATCTTCTCTATAACAAGGCTTGACTTCTCGAGGCTGCAGGCCAAGATTGGCCTGCAGCACCGAGAAGTCAAGATTTGCTTAAGAAGAGACATGTTAACGCTTAGCTTGCGGATCGCGACTTTTGTCGTTTTTCATGTTTTATTAGTCGACCAAATCACTGTTATTGGGAATGAAATGTGTGTCTAAACATCAATATTTGCAAATATGTGGTCTCAAATCAACAAATATTAATAATTTTCAGCCACTTGAAGTTGTAGCGAGACACAACTTCAAGTGAGTGAAAATTTAAATAAATTATTTATAAATTAATTAACAGGATAAGAGTTACCCGCGCAGCTAGACAACATGATCCCTATATCTAACACTTTTCACTATATTTAATTAATAACCTAACAAATGAACTCTCTTGTTTGTTTAATGGGCGTATCCTGATCTCATCAATGGATCAGAATGCACATCTAATTTAATGGGAAATTGGAGCCACAGTTATATGTTGTCTACTTTTACAAAGCCAATTGAGTTTGATTGAGGGAGCCATCAATAAACTACCAGGGGGGGGGGGGTAAAATGAGTATTTGAAATGGACAAACTATTTATGTCACCTCCGGTCTAGAATATTGTACTTATTTCACACTCTGCCTCAAGTATTTCAATTTCTTAGCATTTTTTTATCTACAAAATCGGATCACAAATTGGCCTTAGTATTGAATACAAAAAAATGAAATGAATCGGGCTTTAGGCCACCTTTGTGCACATATAGGCTAAACTGGGCCAGGAGAACTTCCTGAGGATGGTGAGATGATTGAGATGACACTGTCCTCCAGACACAGGATTCGACATTTGAGCCCTGGCGGTCTGAGGCCGAGCACGCTACCTCTCGGTCATGGAGGCTCCCCACAATACTGACTTTCACACGTGGATGGGGAAGAAACATTATTTGTTTCTTTCAAACCGCCGAGACCGAGTATTGAATACAATGCCACTGTGGTCGGAGACAGAACACTCAGAATGAGTGTAAGTATTGAAGTGGGGGTTAAGGAGTCGAGCGAAGCATAATTCAAGGATGCCGACCGAAGCAAGACAACAATTTTTTGAAGGGTCATCAAATATTTGTTTTTTTTCTACCTTGCCATTTATAATAAACAGGTTATATTATAGCTGGCCCAGCAAACACGAGACATTGAACCAATGTAGTCTTAATGTTGACGTTGACCCAAACTGGTGTCTAGCGTTTGCTGGGATTTTAGTGCAGGTCAAACTGACATTGTTTGTCCGATGCTAGCGTCACATGACAGTCACATGACAGTCACATGATGAAGCTGAGCCATTAACCCTGTAACCGCCAAGCTATTTAATTGGAATTTTCACCCACTTGAAGTTGTGTCTCGCTGACGCGATTCACAACTTCAAGTGAGTGAAAATGATTCGGATTTGACAAAATGGAAGTCAGCAATTTTGAAATCCCGTTGATTGATGTCACGTTTTATTTTCAACATGTTTGAAAACTGATATTTATTGTGTTAATAAAAAAATGCAAAACCCGAATATCATCGGAAGCGGCGTTTAAGGGGTTAAAACCACCCCACCCCCATGGTCAATCCACCTGTCAACTCTTGTTTCCGGTTCACTTTCTTCATTTCCACCAATCACGCCACGGCTCATGGTTTCAGCACGCCTGGTCGTACGGTCAGTCCAATTCACACGAAACCGCGGCTAGCATCGATTTATTGTAGGCTTAACGTCTTCCATGCTGGCCCGATAATGAGCCACAGATTAACATGCCTTCTTCCAGGTGGTGGGAGCATGCAGTCTGCCCAGTAAGCACAAACCATTTGTATAACATTTGTACAACGTCGGATCAACGTCTACGACGTTGGTCCAACATTGTGCAACTGTTATGCAAATGTTTTGTGTGTACTCGGTGAATCCAATATGGACTAACATTTTATAGCTGCCCAAACAAACACTGCATGTCGAACAAAGCTGTCACTATTAAAGCAAAACAACCTTCTACATGTTGTTCAACTTTCAGTACGCCACAGGTACAGCCCCACCAAACGCCGCGCCGCAGCTTTAAAAAAAGATCAACTGTACTGTTTATCATTGCAGGGGATACACTGAGAGCTGCGCCACGCTGCGCCACGCCGCGAAATGAAAGCTGGGAAAAGTTTATCTTTCACGGCGCGGCGTTTTTTCGGCTTGCTCTGTGGCCAATCACGATAGCCAGAAGAGTCACGTGTCGTAAAAAACTCCCCTCCATGCATAATCAGCATCCCGAAAAACAGGATTTTCACGCGCCGCGCTGCCTCTAGTGGGGCCACGTTTGCTGAATTTTGCAGCGCAGCACATCGCTGCGCAGCGCGGCGCGGCGCAGCGTTTGGTGGGCCCATAGCTTTATGGTCTGAGGCTCATGGTGTCATGGCTACGTCGGATGCCTGTCACGGCTGAGCTTGTCCGTGCCTCCACCGCTCTGCTTTAGCCCTTACAGCGCTGAAATACTTACGTATAAACCATGGAAACCAAAGGGTTTTTTAATTTGAAATCATCATAACTGTCTTAGTTAGCTCTTTCTGATTCATTTGAATACCTATGGCATGGGACTACTGCCATTTAAATATTTTCACACTTACACTGCCGGGATCGACTTTAGACGGCAGAATCTGACGTCTACAGACGTCAGATTCTGACAACTAAAGTCGGTCCCGGCGCTGTAAGGAAAACAAAATGTGTTTTCCCAGCCAAGTCTGCATTTTACAAAGGTGGCATAAACCCCATTCACTCACTCGTTCATCCAGCATTCTTCATTCAGTCAGTCAGTTTTGGTCCACCATTTTACTTTGCCCAAGAGAGAGTCGGAGAGTTGGGCCAGCGCTCTGCAAGTGCATCGTGACACAGCGTTTCTGTTGCACCAGAGAAAACGAATACCTCTGAAGACTCCAGGCATCCTGCAGTCGTCAGAGGTATTCGCTCTCACTCATGGAAGCAACTTAGTCTGCCTCTGTCAGTCAGCACAGAATGTTCAAGAGCTGCTTCAACCAGTGTGTGAACCACAGGTGCCTACCTTCCCAGGAAACGTGAGACATTGCGCCAATGTTGGTTCATTGTTGGGCCAGCCTTGCAGAAGCTGCAGCAACATTATTCTAACTTCTGCTGGCTGTGTGAGTGATTAGTTTTTTCCATGTAGGTAAAGATGCCTTGGGAACTATTTCAAGCAATCAGGCCAAAGTTCAACAACCCTGCATACTTCAGGGTTCGCAAATCTTGAAAAGTGCTAGACTTTCGGGGCACTCAATGAAATATGCTTGCATTTGTAATTAGCATGAATAGCACATGAAAATAGATAACTTGCCTCAAAAATTACTTGAATTTTAGTGCAAATTCGATGAGAATAATTTAGAAATAAATCTAAGCGGATATTATATTTTTCAGCAATTTTAATTTGCAATTTCACTTTTACTTCAGCATTAAAAGACAATTTGCTTGACTTCTGAGTGCTCTCATTCATTAGGATGGGTGCTTGAAAACGACATTAAATTCCTTGGAAAAATGCGTGAATTTGCTAATGCTAAATCTGTACCAGCCATACATACTCATGTTTGCGCTTCAGCTTTAAAATATAAATGGCGGGGGCCCTAGGGTAGTGGTTAGCACCGCTGCCTTTCACGCCAGAGTTCGGGGTTCGGTTCCCGGTCCCGGTGGTTTGAAAGAAACAAGAACTGTTTCTCCCCCATCCACGTGTGAGAGGTAGCGTGCTCGACCTCAGACCGCTAGGGCTCGAATTTCGAATCATGTGTCTGGAGGACAGTGTCATCTCACCATCCTCAGGAGGTTCTCTTGGCCCAGTTTAGCCTATATGTGCACAAAGGTGGCCTAAAGCCCGATTCATTTCATTTAATTTTTTTATCCCCAATGCCCCACTTCATAAAAGGCATGCTCCACTTGCATCAGCTCAGGCGAGGCCACTTCTCTGGTGGAACAGCGTCAATCAGATGTCTCTGACCAGTAGGTGACCAGCAGATGACCTTACGGTCACGTTTGCTCGCTTAAGAAGCTGACCAGTAGGTGACCATAATATGACTTCACGGTCACGTTTGCTCGCCAAAGAAGCTCCTCAAGGCTGACTTTCCAATCACCCTGAAGTTATCGCGGCATCGTTAAATCCCCGAGATGTCACAGGGATTTTCACGCAAAACAGCGTTATTAAAACCCCGTCTAGCACGGCCAGGAAGCAGGAGACATTACGTCTTTTGTGGTTTGATGTTGGTCCACCGTCTGCGACGCTGGACCAACATCAAGCCATCAAAGGCTTAATGTCAAGTATGCAGAAACATGGAAAAGGAAACACGAACAGACACTTTTTTGTAAAAATGTGTGAGCGTGATTGTCAGATAAGTTAGGATAGGCGTATAACATGTAGCCTATACATTGGGGATGCTACCATGCATCTCGGAAACATTTCAGTTATTATGATGTACAATGCTGCCAGAAACCATGCTCAGCAACACCGATACACTGCCCAAATATTTGGTTAAATGGACAGGCCCAGGCTAAAATCATAAAAAAATCGGTGATTTATTTTGGCTTCTGAATATAACCATATGATGTAAATATGCCCATAGACTAGAACTTCAAAAGTGTTTTAATTTTTGTGCTGCGCATTCACCCGTTAGGCTAGATATAGAGTCGAAATTCTCGTATTTCTTATTTCTGACTTGGTTGTCCAAAAAAAATTTCGTCTCTATATCTAGCCGGTTAAATGCGCAACATAAAAATTAAACAAACTTTTGCAGTTCTAGTCTATGGACAGGGATGGACATCATATGGTCATATTTAGAAGCCGAAATAAAATCACCGACTTTTTGATGATTTTAGCCTGGGCCTGTCTACAACGATGACCTGACAATAAACTAGCATCTGGGATTAAATCTTGCATTATAACATTCGGTGATCCTGTTTTTCACCAGTTTGAAGATGAGATTTTTGCGCGATATCCTTATATCTTCTGATGTTGAGAGAGACAAATTGATTATAATTTCATAATACTTGAAGAATCAGTCGACTGCATAGGCGTATGGGCATCTTCCCCCGCAAAGCCGCTACTCCCGACGTCACAGACGGACGTCGGAAGTATCGGGCCTTGCGGGGGAGGGGGGGGGGATGCGTTTGGGCAGCACCCACGCGGACGGGGTGGGGTGGGGTTGGGGGTGGTGTAGGCCTAAAATCATAGTTGTCCTTCAGATGTCGGGGCGTGGACCAGACACATTATGTCTTCGGCGCGTGTTAAGGAACACGTGGGCATGGCCATGGCTTCCTGAGACAGTTGTGGTTGGTCAAGTCTTGCTTTCGACTTGTAATACCTCAGATGTTGACCCAATTTTGGGGTAACGTTGGGCCAACGTTGCAGGCGGTGGTCCAACAATACAACAAAATTGAGTCAACGTCTCGTGTTCGCAGGGGATCAAACACATCACCCCGCTTTATCATTGGCCCGCTGTCGCAGTCATCGAGCCAATGGCGTTGTATCACGGAAGATGGCAAATGGAAGATTTGCTTCAGGATGATTTTATCTGGGTCTTTACGCTCCGTCGGTATGACGGCCGTCACAATTATTTATCCACGGTTGATGGGCCTAGCTGGTCGGAGCCTGAATCCGGCAGTCCCCTCCGGAAGACTGCTTGAGCGGGGCCCTGGTGCAGTGGTTGAAGCTGCCTGCTTGGAAAATCGGAGATCGCGGGTTCGAACCACACTCTGGAATTCAAGTTTCAAAGATACAAACTGTTAGATTGTTTCTTCTCCGCTCACTCGTAAAATTGAAATATTGTGGAGAGCCTCTGTGATCGAGAGTTAGCGTACTCGAATTCCGAATCCTGTGTCTGGAGGACAGTGTCAGGACAGTTTCATCTCATTCATCTCATCATCCTCAGAAGGTTCTCCTCACCAATTCAACCTATATGTGCACAAAAGTGGCATAAAACCCCATTCATTCATCCACTCATTCATTCATTGGCAGACTGCAAACTGAGAAGATACTGCATTTTGACTTTGCACGGCAGGAAAAAAAAAGGTAAAGGTGCAGGTTGATAGTCTGATATCAAGTCTAAAGACCTACCATCCGACTTTACATTTGTACCCCCTGGTCATTTCAACTCCATGGAGAGCATACAGCATACATTTAATATTATGTGTTTAGTTATCAGGTCGTGTCTTTATATTTTGTCCTAGGTCTGCATGGTAAGTCAGCCCCTCTATAAAAAGTTACTGCTATCTTTAACCTTTTAACCGCCGGTGCCGCACATATTCGGGTTTTCATTGTTATTAGCACATTAAGTACCACATTCTAAACATGTTAAAGATAAAATGTGACATCAATCAGAAATATTTGAAAACTGTTGGCCCCCAATTTTGTCAAATCTGAATAATTTTCACTCACTTGAAATTGTGGATCGCGTCAGCGAGACACAGCTTCAGATTGAATAATTTGGCGGTTAAAGGGTTAAGCATCTTAAAAGTGCCGGGCTGATTAAAAGCGTAACGTGGATCACTGAAGCAGAGGGGGGGGGGGGTGGGTGGCTGTAGCAAAACCTTGGCTGTGATAGGATGAGATACCTTCAATTGCAAAGCCAAAATACAGTATCTGCTCACTTGTAATGTAAGGAAATACCGCCTTTTGGCTTTGCACATCGTAGACATCGGAGATGACATTAAAACGTGGCTTCGCAGGGCGGAGCATTCACTCAACATCAGTGGCTCTCATCGAGAGCTGGGATGACTGGGGGCTCAGTGTAGGCAGATCATAACATGACCTTTAACACCTACAACGCTGGAATAATCTTGCAAAATCATGGAGATAAAAGGGTTTATTTTAATTTGGGATCATCATAAATGTCTTTGTTAGCTCTTCCTGATGCATTTGAATACCTGTTTTATGGGTCTACGGCCATTAGAAATATGTTTACTCTTACTGTGCGGGGATCGACTTTAGGCATCAGAATCTGACGTCTACAGACGTCAGATTCTGACGACTAAAGTCTATGCCCGCACAGTAAGAGTTAATTGATTGTAGATTCAGATTGGATGATAATCAGATGCCGGCAGGAGTGTTTGCAATCTGAGCGAGCTAAAAAGATCCCCAGTGGCTGAAACAGGTTTTAGCCACAGATTTACCGCGTACAAAATCGTGGGGCATTTCTTTGGACTGTCCTATCGGAAAATATCGGGGGGTTTTCAGGTCAAACATTGTTTTTTTTAAATCAGTAACATTTCAGTTCCGTGCCCGCATGCTCAGCTCAGAGGTCGCACAGTTAGTAAAAAGTTATGGACATTTTTTGGACCTTGGGGTCGGGATCGCTCTAAGTCACTGCCAAGTTGGATTTTTCGGCTAAAGCAAATACATCAATCCACAGCCTCGGAGACGATCACACTGTTAGGTATGGACGTCCTAAATCTGACGTTTGACGTCCTAAATATGACGTCTGATGACGCCTGATATTAATCATGCTGCGTGGCGCGTCTTTCTTTATCTGTTCAGCAAACACGAGGTATTGAACCTTTAAAAAACTGAAATATTTGAATACCTATGTTTCGGGTATACAGCTATTATAAATACAATATTTCTTTCAGTGCGGGAGTCGTCTTTATACGTCAGAATCTGACGTCTAAAGACGTCAGATTGTGACGTATACAGACGGTACCCTCCTTGAGAGGGTTAAGTCAACCGAGATTGGGTCATTGTACGTGTCTGCTGGGCATTCGCAATATCTTTAGCATAATATTAAGGTAATATTTTGACCTTGGTCGTCTTGGTCAAAAAAATGTCTTTCCCACTATCTTTGCAAGACTCACCCGAAAATACTTTATCAATCTACATGAAATGACGTTGCATTGAGGAGAGCAAACGGTCAAACTATGAACAGAACTTTGCGCCGAAAATGTCTAATGGAGATGGCGGCAGCTCCCCATACCTCAATTAGATAATTAGATGGCATTGGCAAAGTAAATACCCACAAGCGAGGTAGATCTAGCAGACACACTGTCATAGGTTGATCGGCGGTCATGTCTTGTTAGGTATTAATGGAAAGTGATCATGTGCAAAAGTGACAAGCAAACGGGAAAGCTGCCGACGTCCCCGGCTGTTTACCAGCAATATCATTACCTCAGGTCGACACTCCATGTGACCGGTCTATCGAAGGGTAGTGGGACAGATTTTAACCGTTTAGATTGAAGTTATTCCAGCGCGGGAACCGTCTTTATACGTCAGAATCTGACGTCTTATAAAGTCGATCCCCGCGCTGAAAGAATTAGAATATTTATAATATCCGTAGACCCATACTGGTAGCATTCATTTTCTTTGTTTAACCTCGGTCACAAATCCAATCCGGAGGCCGAGTCGATCCCTGCGCTATAAGGCTTAGGCGAGCATTGACTCAATGCCTCATGTTTAGATTCAAATCGGTTCTAAAAATATCGAAGATGATAATTTTGAATTACGAAACTGTCGATGCAGCCAACTGACATTCAATACTGCACTTGTTTCAGCCCGTGCTCACCTACGCATCACAAACATATTCTACTATTGGATAAAAGCTGGGCCAATATTGAAGACGATAGATAAACATTGCTGCAGCAATGATTTTGCCGCATATCAGATACCTGATCTAGCTCTCAGTAGAAACAGCAGCGTTGTCATGGGCGATCATGAACATAATATGGATAATATTCAGCGGGAAAGCTCAAGTAAAGGTGATGATGTTTCTGTAGCTCCATTTTAAACACTTAGATGTTTTTCTCTCATCTGAGATGACACCGCCCTCCAGACAATCGATTCGAAATTCGAACCCTGACGGTCTGAAACCTCCCCTTGCTACCTCCCATCAATATTGCATTTTTACGAGTGGGCAGGGAAAAACAATTCGTTTTTTTTTTAAACTTGAATGCCAGAGCGAGGTTCGAACCCGCGATCTCCTCCGACTTTCCAAGCAGGTGGCTTTAACCACAGCACCAAATGAAATGAATCGGGCTTTAGGCCACCTTTGTGCACATATAGGCTAAACTGGGCCAGGAGAACCTCCTGAGGATGGTGAGATGATTGAGATGACACTGTCCTCCAGACACAGGATTCGAAATTCGAGCCCTGGCGGTCTGAGGCCGAGCACGCTACCTCTCGGTCACGGAGGCTCCCCACAATACTAACTTTCACACGTGGATGGGGAAGAAACGTTTTTGTTTCTTTCAAACCGCCGAAACCGGGAACCGAACCCCGAACTCTAGCGTGAAAGGCAGCGGTGCTAACCACTACCCTAGGGCCCCCGCCCACAACCAGGCCCCGCCCTTTGCGAGATATAAACCTACTGTGTTTTGTTGAAAGCAAACGGCCATTTCTGAGAATGACTCACCACCACTCACCCCCACAAAACTGCTAATTAGTCTGTGGCATTATCAGGTTTAATTTGATACCCTGGTGACAGGACATTTATCTGGATCAGGTGTGAGCTGGAGAGGAGGACTCCGGTCTAGGGATCCAGATTGCGCCGCCCAAGTGCCCTCAGATTAAGTTTTATATTTAGCGGCTGATGAGGGTGGAGACCCAGTGAGCAGAAAAAAATGCCTAGCATTTATACAACGTTGGACCAACGTCGAAGACGTTGGGCCAACGTTGTATAAATGGTATACAAATGTTTTGTGTTTGCTGGGCATTGCAAGATGCGTAGGAGAAACAGGTTATATATAGAGAGAATCAATCCAGCTCAGACCATGTTTTGCATATAATTTTATTGTTATTTTTGCCTGTACTTGGTGAGGAGGGATGCTATACAAAACTGAAGGCTGTAATTGAAAAAGTCTATATATAGAGAGAGAATTAAGCACGTAGGCCTATGGAGCATCGGCACAGCATGCGGCTGTCAAACCAACGAATGAGGTTCGATCCAGCTGCTGCTGTAGATATTTTGGATACATCTATATGGACGTCAGATTCGGACGTCTAAAGACGATACCTACACAAAAGAATTAAAAAAATATATAATGGCCGTAGACCTATAAATATGTATTCAAATGAATCAGAAAGATATAACTAAGACATTTATGATCGTTTCAGATTAAAAAATACCCTTTGGTCTCTATGGCTTATACAAAATATTTCAGCGTTGTTAGGGTTAACCCTTAGAACACTGATGTCGACTTCAGTAGACATTCTGTGTTTTTATTAGCACCTGTATAACCAGTTCTTAAAAATAAATATGCTCTCAATCATGAAACACTGATATATGTTGGTACTTAAATTTAACAATTACACAAATTTTCAGTCACTTGAAGTTGTGGATCGCGGTAGCGAGACACGGCTTCAAGTGACAGAAAATTTAAATTTCTAAACTCAGCGTTGTAGGGGTTAAAGTTGGTTACACAAGTGAGCATACGATCACAGAAAAACGCCATACTGCCGTGCAAAAGATAAAAGGCAGTATCTGCTGACTTTTAAAGTAAGCAGATTGCTTGCTTGGAAAGTCGAATATCACGGGTTCGAGCCCCACTCAATTTTCAAAGAAACACAACGTTTCTTCTCCGCTAATGTTCATGATATCATGCGGCCTTAGACCGCCAGGGCACGAATTTCGAATCCTGTTTCTGGAGGACAGTGTCATCTCATTCATGTCACAGTCCTGGCCCAGTTTAACCTATATGTGCATAAAGGTGGCCTAAAACCCCATTCACTTCATTTTATTTTTATAATCGTCATCAGTGTTGGACCAGGTTTGACAACTAACTTTGGATGCCACCCCAGCAAATGCGACATATTGACTCAGTGTTGGGCCAGCGTCGCAGACACAGCGTAGATGTAACGTTGAGACAGCATAGTGCACACGATGGAAAACTCTGATATTTACTGAATTATTCGTAATTTAATATTTTCTATTAAACACTGTTAACGTCACGCCGCCTTTGCATTCATTTCCTTTTTTTTATATAAAAAAATATTTTGCTTGTCGCACAAAAAACTCCTGGGGAATTCTCTGAATCCGAGTGCAGACAATGCCTCAGGTACAAAGGACAGCCACGATTTCTGTGTTTCCTGTCAGTTCATTTTGTATTCCCTTCTAATTAGGATGCTCTCACGACACAGCCGGTGCCAATTAGACAATTTGCTGTTTGGCTTTTAGACATGTTCCATTCCCCTTGTTAAGGAATGTTTTTTCACGAATCCTATGAGCCCTGGTATTCCGCTTTGCAAATGAAATGAAATGAATGGGAGATTAGGCCACGTTTGTGCACATGTAGGCTAAACTGGGCCAGGAGAACCCCCTGAGGACGGTGACATGAATGAGAGTGACTCTGCCCTCCAGACACAGGATTTCAAATTCGAGCCCTGGCAGTATGAGGCCGAGCGCGCTACTTTTCGGTCACGGAGGCTCCCACAATATTGACTCTCCAGGAGTGAGCGGAGAAGGAACATTTTTGTTTCTTTGAAATTTGAAGGCCAGCGCGGGGTTTGAACCCGCGATCTCCGACTTTCCAAGCAGGCAGCTTTAACCACTGCACCTGCTCTGCAAAGGCATAACCCAGTAAACACAAAACATTTGTGTAACATTTCTACAATGTTGGGCCAACGTCGAAGACGTTGGGCCGACGTTGCATAAAGTTATACAAAATTATGTTTTGTGTTTGCTGTTAAGGCAGTATCCGCTTACTTTCCAAGCCATTTACTACCTTTTGCCAGTATCCGCTTACTTTCCAAGCCATTTACTACCTTTTGCCAGTATCCGCTTACTTTCCAAGCCATTTACTACCTTTTGCCAGTATCCGCTTACTTTCCAAGCCATTTACTACCTTTTGCCAGTATCCGCTTACTTTCCAAGCCATTTACTACCTTTTGCCAGTATCCGCTTACTTTCCAAGCCATTTACTACCTTTTGCCAGTATCCGCTTACTTTCCAAGCCATTTACTACCTTTTGCCAGTATCCTCTTACTTCTACGACCTTTTGGCTTTGTATAACGGTATTATAGCCATAGTGATCCACAAATGCCATATCTACATCATGTTTCAAATTTACTTTGTGTACGCCCATAAATAGGGGTGACATATAATACTCTGACGCAAACATAGTTCTTTTTATGTTTCTCTTGTTCGCCGGCAGATGGATAGATAAACTGAACTGAGCTGGAATCTATAGTTTGAACGCTCAAACACCCATGTCACTTAGGAGCATCGCATTGTGGAAACAGCTGGTGGGAGTACAAAACATTAATTTTGTTTGAAAAAAACTAAACCTATTTTTGCAGTATTAATTTTTCAATTAGCAAAAAAAAGTATTTTAAATTAAAAGGAAAAGTACTTGTAGAACAATTGTTGAATCTGTATAATCCTTTCAGTGCGGTGACCGACTTTAGACGTAATAATCTGACGTCTATAGACAGGGTATTTGGATGGTACGTCAGCCGTGCACCCCACCTGGTTCCTTCGCTCAGCAGCGGTGCCAATGCAGCTCCAGCACCAGTGCAGCATCTTCCTGGCAGCAAGGCTAGACACAGCAAGGCCGTCGGTCTGCGAGCTCGGGAGTAGCGAGCCTTGTGTGGGAAAATGCAGTGCAGCAGGCACGCACTGGTGTTGGCCACCGATATACTTGAAGGGCGGTGTCAAGCATAATAATATTGTGAGCACAGAAGACAGATAATTGTTTCAAACAAAGGTCAGATACCATAATTAGTGCTCAGCAGTAGCTCAAACAAAAACATATATTAGATCAAAGCCATATCAATGCTGGCGTAATATTGAGACATCCAGTGCCAACCTTTGGAAACGGAAGAAATCAATAAATGTATCTTTCTAAACGCCTGAATCGTCTGAGGCTCGAATCGTATTTGTCAGAATTATTGCATATGGTAGACTTTAAGTTTACAATATGCAATGTGTATGCCAGCAAACACAACACATTTGTATTACATTTATACAACGTCGGCCCAACGTCTCCGACGCTGGTTCAATATTGTATCAATGCTATACAAATGGTTTGTGTTTGCTGGGGTTAATGCCAGATGACTAGACTAGTTTAGAGCACTTCACAAGTATTGTGTTAATGCAAACACTCCATGACTCCATTCATGGTCGAGCGAAGAGGACACTCACTACAATGAAGTCACGGGAAATCTAATAGTTAAGTATGGTCATGTTACGGGATGGATTGAAGGTTCCCCCCCCCCTCCCGAGCCATCCATCTGTTCGGTGATAGATCCGCTTTCATCGAGACATCGTGCCAATATCGGTTTAATGTTGGATTAGCTTCCGACACGCTTGACCGACATGCAAACAACATTGGTTGAGAGTCTTGTGTGTTTGCCTGCTTAATCAATCACACTTCACGCCTTTTGTAGCCTTTTGTACCCCATCACCGGCTGCCAGTGGCGATCTGCCCATTTTTCGAGTGCTGACACTCGCTAGTACTCGATGCACGAGTGGCTTCCTGACAAATATAAACTACTCGTGGTCCGGCATTTTTTAATGCTGTGCCAACGTCTTCATAGCATTGAGAAAACGCCTGACTAATACCGATTGTTTTCATGATATGGGTGAATTTTATCGCTGGCACCATGTGCATAGTGCAGAAAACAGCTGTAAGGATTATAAAGCCTTTGTCATATCTAGCTACATTGCCTATTTTTTCTAATCTTATATTTCCTAACATTTTTAAGACTATTAGGTGCTAATATTTATGCTGAAGCACAAAAAAAAGTATTATTGTTTTCAATCCTTAACGATATGTACATACAAAACAGTACAATACACAGCCATAATACCAGACAAGCTAACAATATCCATATATCAGCTTGTAAAAGTAGATTGTCACAACAAACCACAGAAACGAAATTGAATATGATGTACTCTAAATTAAAAACGAATATTAGTTTTTCATCATATAAACATAGTTTAAAAGAATATATCGTAGCCAATGATTTACCTTTTACATAAGATTCGGAAAGTTCTTAGTTAGTACTTTATTTTTTTTCACAGTTGTTTGCACTGATGTTTTATGTATTATTTTTATTTAAACAATTTAATTATGGGAAGTATTTGAGGGCATATAATAACTGTAGGTGTTCTGTCCTTATTAATATGACAACATGATGTATTTTTGATGTTTTATTACGTTTAAACTCCGTTTGTCCTTTTAATAAAAGCATTTTGAATTGAATTGAATATGAAGGATATAATATGAAACCCTGGGTAGAAGTTCAGTCAGTCAGGGCATGAATCATTTCAGGTAATCATTTCTATATTGTTTAAACCTTACAGTGCGGGGATTGACATCAGACGTCAGAATCTGACGTCTGATGTCAATACCCGCACTGTAAGAGTAAACATATAATGGACGTAGGCCCATAACATAGTTATTCAAAAGAATCGGAAACAGCTTACTAAAACATTTATGATGATTTTTTCAAATTAAAAAAAACTGGTTTATACAAAATATTTCAGCGCTTTAAGGGTTATTCTGTCTGGTGACCTCATCACTCGTCAAAACAGCAGCGATGTCAGACATTTGTGCTGTATCGGGTCTCAAACCTCATAAACTGTGCACAGATCATCCAGGGTGAGATCATAATTTGTATATGGACTCTTCTCCTGTAGACAACGATGCGGGGAAACGGATCACAAGATGTGTCGTGTTCAATATGATCAGTAAGAACTGGAATGACAGGCCAATATGACCGAAATGGTGAGAGCTCCGTAGGGGCCCTGCTGCAGTGGTTAAAGGCCCCATGTAGTCCCCAGACCTACTCTGCACAATCTCATATTTCATACTACATGTATTTTAGATTGGTTTTTAAAGACCAGAGTGCTCAGCTCTAACGATTTTTTCGTAGGCAAAAGTACGGGGGGTGTAGCTTATTCATGATGTCCCAAGATGGAGTCATGCCTGGCTGGTTATAATACATGTACATGTGGCTGATGTGGTACTCTATTTTGAAAATAACTGATATTTAGTGGACTAAAAGAATCTGCTAAATTAGAAGATAGTTCATACTTTAGTTATATTCTTCAAGTGATATCACTGCACCAGGCCTTTAAAGCTGCCTGGAAAACGAGATGATTCTTCCTTGTTCACTCGTAAGAACTAAATATTGCGGGGAGCCTCCGTGACCGAGAAGTAGCGAGCTCGGCCTCAGACCACTGGAGCCCGAATTTTAAATCCTGTATCTGGAGGGCAGTGTCTTCTAATTCATATCACCATCACCAGGCTCTCCTGGCCCAGTTTAGCCTATATGTGCACAAATTTGGCCTAAACCCCATACACTTAATTTTCATTGTGATCAGTAGGGACTGCAATGACAGGCCAATGACCGAAGTGGTGAAAGCACCGCGAACAAAACTGAACAAAGTACATAGAGCACTAGATATAGGATTATCAATCATTCTTCAGCATTTAGTGCACGGCAAGCTACACAAGCCGACCAGAATCAATTAGCTTGACTACTTTAAGCACGTGAAAAATGGACGAATATGAGCATAGGAATAGAGCATATGAATAGATCACACGAAAATCATTAAAAATAAGTCATAATTATTATAAAAAATAACGCAATATCACTTATTTTGAAAGATTAATCATGAAAACAAATGCAGATTTTAATGAAAGTAACACTCCACAACAGCAAAAAATGGAAAAATTCGAATTGGCCAGACACCACCCAATAAAAAAAAGCAAAAAAATCCGAGTTGGGGCTTGACCCACCCACCCAATTCCGAGTTTTTCCTGGATTTTTAAAATTTCTTTTAACTTGACAAGATCCCTTAAATAGCGTAACAGTCTAACATATTTTCTTCAAAGAGTAACCCCAGCAAAAAATAAATTTAACCAGTGTTTCTATGATAATAGATTAGTAATATACTATGGTTTGATGTTGAGCCAGTGTCGTACACGGTGAGCCTGCATTAGAGCAGTACTAGTTCCATTTGGGTCGCTCTTCCAAAGTATACCATTATAGCGTCATGTTTCAAAGAAAATCATGTTTTTTACATTGAATACTAGAAAAGGCGAACCAAAAAACACGAAGTACGCAGCAGACAGATATTATTCCATCGGAAATGAGCGGACTATATTTCCATTATTAATAATGTAATGTGTGATCCGGGAAGCCATCTGAGAGCAAGGTCTGATGATTACCTCTCTGTGCCCCGGTGGCTGAAACAGGTTTCAGCCACAGATTAACCGCATACAAAATCGTGGGACATTTCTTTGGACTGTCATATCGGAAAATATCGCGGAGTAATCAGGTCAAAAATAGTTTTTTTTAGAATCAGTAACATTTCAGTTCCATGCCCGCATGCTCAGTTCAGAGGTCGCACAGTCATTAAAAAGTTATGGACCTTGGTGTCGGGATCGCTCTCAGTCACCGCCATGTTGAATTTTTCGGGTAAAGCAGATAAATCCATCCACGGCTTCGAAGAGGACGACACGGCTATCCCTCGCAGTGCAGGGCGGGGCCTTAACCCTTTCAGTGCGGGGACCGTCTTTATACGTCAGAATATGACGTCTACATACGGTCCCCGCCCTGAAAAATATTTTTAATGGCCGTATACCCATAATATAGATATTCAAATAAAACAGAAAGAGCTAGTTAAAACATTTTTACTCTTGACTACATTGCATTGCTAGGCAAACACAGCAGCGAGTGCTTACATTTCTTGTAAGCAGTTAACCTTTTCATTGCAAGGACCGCCTTTAAACGTCAGAATCTGATGTCTGTAGGCGTCAGATTCTGACGTATAAAGACGGTCCCCGCACTGAAAGAATTACAATATTTCTAATGGCCACAACATAGGTAATCAAATGCATTAAAAGAGCTAACTGAGACATTTATGATGATTTCAAATTGATTTCAAAAAAACTTCGGTCGCCAAAGGTTATACAAAATAATTCAAGTGTTGTAAGGGGTCTAGCCAAGTTACCCCCCCCCCCCCAAACAAAAACTCGAGTTGGCTAGATCAGAAAGAGCTGACTAAGACATTTATGATAATTTCAAATTGAAAAAAAAGTTTATAATCAATAATTTAGCGTTGTAAGACATATTTTCAAGTTGAAAAATTCAAAAAATCCCCCTTACAAAAATTCAGATTGGCCACACAACACCCACCCACACACCCCCCTATAATTTTTTTTGGGAAACATGTACAAAAAAAACCCACAAAAAAAACACAAAAGAAACACACAAAAAACAATCCGAGTTGGTGCTTGACCCACCCACCCACTTCCGAGCTTTTCTCGGACTTTTTAGTTTTTTTTAACTTAGCAAGAGCCCTTTAATGTTACTGCTGCTGGCCTTCATAAAGTCAACTTGAATAATTGATGATGAAATAGGTTTTTTATCGCATTTCTATTATTGTGATTTAACTAGTTTTCAAGATTATATCGATGCACGTTTTTCAATGAAAAATCTTTTTTTTTTATGACCTGCTAGAATACACCTAGGTTGTTTCGACACCCCGCGAATATTAGCATGCATTGTACTGACCTAAGAAAACAGCCGCTGTTGGGTCTGCATTGGATCTATGATATACCAACTGTTTTAATGATGAATCAACACTGTCCCAATGCGGTGTAATACAAAAAAATATTCTGCCAGATTCCATTTCACGATTTCCTGTGTAGTTTTTCAAAGCATTAGCATACCTCCGTTCTGGAATGCGTGCTCCATTAGCACGGACGCGTGCCATTCACGCATTGGCCCGGTTAACACGAGATTTGACCCAATATTGCTCTACTGTTGGGCCAGCGTCGCAGACGCTGGGTCAACAGTGAAACAACACTGGGTTAATGTCTCGTGTTTCCTGCGACATAACCCCCGCAAACACCATAAATCCTCACACTTCAATGTTGGCCAAGCGTCGCGGACCATGGGCCAGAATTAAGACAACAGTGTACTAGCACTTTGAGTTTACTATACGCTGATCCGTCCCTCACAGATCCTAGCCAGTGACTGGGATATGCCACAGGTGGTCCAACATCCGCAATATTAGCCCTTCAATTGATGAATCAAGCTTGAGTCTCAGCTTGGAGCCTGTTGGTTGGATTGACCTTTGCATTGATGCAGGGATTTTACTTCTAGTCGACTTCCCACGCGTCACGCGTAATGTTATCCCCACGTTTATATATTTCCTACAACGCTGATTTAATGCTGGGCCAGCGTCGCAGACGGTGAGCAAACATTAAATCAGCGTTGGGTCAATGCTTGATTTTCACTGTAGCAGTACCACGTTATGCCCGTATTTTGCTACGAGTATTTTTTTGAGCGAGATAGTGATTGTTGATTGATTTGTTTGATTGCTCGATTGCTTGCTTGCTTGCTGGCTTGATTGATTGATTGATTGATTGATTGATTGATTAATTGATTGATTGATTGATTGATTGATTGATTAATTGATTGATTGATTGATTGAGTGATTGATTGATTGATTGCTTGATTGATTGCTTGATTGATTGATTGATTGATTGATTGATTAAATGATTGATTGATTGATTGATTGATTGATTGATTGATTGATTGATTGATTGATTGATTGATTGATTGATTGATTGATTGATTGATTGATTGATTGATTGATTGATTGATTGATTGATTGCTCGATTGAGTGAGTGAGTGAGTGAGTGAGTGAGTGAGTGAGTGAGTGAGTGAGTGAGTGAGTGAGTGAGTGAGTGAGTGAGTGAGTGAGTGAGTGAGTGAGTGAGTGAGTGAGTGAGTGGGTGAGTGAGTGAGTGAATGAGTGAGTTCAATGTTTCTGCCACTCTACGGGATATTTAGCTCCTAGGCGACCGTATGCTGGTTCATTGCTGATTGAATGAAAACGAGTTTGAGCGGCAGATGATTTGTTCGTGACAAGGTGGTAACGAGCGTGATGCGCAAATTGCTCGATCGCCTGTGTTTTGTCACGGACCCTATTTTTGCAAAAAGTGTATTGTTTTTGGTTTTGTTCAGGTGTGAGTTTTTGGGTTATTGGTCTCGTTGTGCTTGTGTTTTTCTCTGTCTATTTCACGCACAAAAATACCTGGCCAATTTCTCAATGACGCGCGCTCTCTCTGTCTCTCTCTCTCTGTCTCTCTCTCTTCATACAAAGTTTCATCCACATCCTACTCAGAATCTATTGGATAAAGGTCATATCTTTAGGCTGTTTTATTCGTATTGGCACATACGCGGTTAGCATAACCATGATAAAGCTTCTGTAAAAATGGTCATAGAGTGGGCACATGTCCAGATCACGCCCACTCCGGTACTTTTTTATGAGTTAAAATACACCCGTGACGTCAGTCTATTGTTAAAATAGTAAATTCGGATCTGCGATTCTACTGTTATTTTGCATTGGTCAGGTCGGGCACAATATACGGGTTTAACTATGAAACTGCATATTAATATTTCATGGATTAGCCATATTGACAATGAAAATGCGGTTTTCTATATTAAATCTTGGAGCATCTGCACATATTATGTATCTTTTAAGTCGAAGAAAGAACTCATTCATACAATAGATTCGTAGATCCGAATATACTCGGCGCTTCTCGCCTCGTACATTCGGATCTACGAATCTATCGAATTTTGTTCTTTCTTCGACTTAAAATACACATAATATGTGCAGATGTTCCAAGATTTGATATAGAAAACCGCAATTTCATTGTCAATATGGCTAAGCCATGAAATACACCGGTGACGTCAGTCTATTGTTAAAACAGTAGATTCGGATCTACGAATCTACGTTATTTTTTTATACTGACCAGATCGGGCACAATATATAGGTTTTACCATAACACTGCATAACTGCTTGGCTAATGTTTCACTTTTTACCATGCTAACTATTTGTTTTCTAAATGTCTCTATTTCGTGCATATTAAGTCGAAGAAAGAAATCAATTACAATAGATACGTTGATCAAAATATACTCGGACCAGCATATGTTTACTGCCTCCTTTTGCTCTGCAGAACACATTAAAACAATGCTGGATTGATGTAGGCCCACCGTCTACGACGCTGACCCAACATTAAGCCAGCATTGGTTTAATTTAAGTAAGTAAGTAAATGTTTATTAAAGTGACCAGTACATACATATATTCACATAAATAGTATAATAATACAAAAAAATACCCAGCCCTCTAGGGCTTATAACATTTATAAAAACTTATTTATAACAACTATGACAATACATATATTTATTTGAAACATGGATGAACAACCCTGACAGCAAAGGGGAAAAAATAATATTTATAAAAACAGAAATATTTTTTTTTTTTAAACATAATGTTCTGTCCAACCTGCCAAGCTTCATGATTGTATAATATGTATTGTCAGTTTTACAAATGTGTCGTCCATCAAAGTTCCTAGTTTTTCTTTATCTGTATATTGTCATAGATAGATAGATAGATAATTATTGACGACGGTAAGTCTATGCAGACTTATGTGTCATTAAAATCAACATATGTACATGACTATAAACAACAGGATTAGTTCGGTAAAGTCACATATGCATGCTAAGTTAACCTAAAATCAAAAATCAAACGACAATAAATACTAAAACAAGCACAGGTTAAATAAAATATGCATCAGAACTATGTAAAATAACCTACAGTTAAACAGCATTGTCATGATATTTTTAAGTTTCCCGCACCAAAACCAGAGATAACATCCCAGCTAAGACGAGACATTGAACCAATGTTGGGTCAATGTTGGCCCGCCGTCTACGACGTCGATCCAACATTGACCCAACATTGGTTCAATGTCTCGTGTTAGCTGGGATACCTCTGTATATTGTGTTTGCTGGGTGGTGAAGAAATGATTTATCCATCTTGTTCATTTCTCGCCTCACTCCGTCGAACATCCAGCACGATCGGCGATAGGTCCAGTCAAATCCGGACAATTCCGCGGCTGAGCCGGTACTAGGATACCCACCCTAATCCCCTGATCCGTGTAAATCCGGTGCCACATTTCCATTTCTCTTTACTCTCACACAGTGGCAGAGAATGCCAACGGAATTGGCCGCCGCGTTGTACGGTTTCAAATCCGCTGTGTCCATATGGACAGTCACGACCGTCCCTTCAAGCAACTGCTTCTGGCACAAAAATATGGACTGAACGTGTAGTTTATTGTGGTAACAGATTCCATGTGTTTTTTATAGCCTTTAGTCAAGGACGACATGTTATTAAAACTATAGTTCAAGAGAATGATATAAATGGATATTCAGGCCGGTGAGATGTGGTTGACCTTATCTATGAATGGTTTTATTGTATCTTATTTCACCAAAGGTATTTGAAACTGTTTCAAGCTCTAAGAATATATAAGTAACAATTAATTTAGTGGATTAAAACATAATCCTTAAAAAGTTAAATAATTTAAATTTGTCACCACTTTCAGTTGTGTCTCGCTACCCCAACCTACAACTTCAACTGGCTGTAAATGAGGTACAATTTGAATTTTATAAAATATTCCAATGTTTATATCCTCATAGAGCTCTACAGAACATTAGCTTTCGGGTTATGTAATACTGAAAAAAATTGCCTGCTTTTTAACTAACTGTTGGTTTCCAGGCGACAAAGTTTCAAAAAATAAATACAGCGATACATTCATCCAACGTTGTTTTATAGTTGTGCCTCCCTCTGCGACGCTGATTCAGCATTTAAACAACATTAGATATACGTCTTGCGTTTGCTTGGGGTTTCATTTTTGCAGGTAATCAACGCCTTTTGCGCAGTATTCAACCACGCAAGGCATGAGAGACCCATATAACTGGCACGTGTGAATAAACAGCATAAGCTGTTTCAATCAATGTTAGTCCAGATTCAATAATGAGTAATGTGTTGTTTGATTTGCTCAACCCAGAGAAAGTGTATGTTTTAAAGGTTTTTTGTGACAATAAATTATAATTAGTGGACTGAGAATTTTATAGGATATCTCATTTTGGTTTTATTCGCACGGCCTTTGGGTTTGTGTAATTTTGTTTTTTAACAGCAACTGTATGGACTAGAATTATTCGGCTGTGCAAGCGATCCACACCAATATAAATTATGTATAGGATAGAGCACGAGGATTTCTACATTCTCAGCTGTGGAAAGCTTGGAATGTAGAACTCCAAGCGTTTTAACTGACTTAAAACACATCCGAACATAATGAGTATCCCTCATAATTAACAGCTCGGTCACACCTGACTGATTTTAATACCATAGACCTACCATGATAGTTGGTCTGTACTTGGTCAACAATAAATCTCTATGACCGGCTTAGAATGTAGTGGTCGGACAAAGAAAAAAATGTAGTGGTGTGTTTTGAAACATGCTCGCTGTGTTTGTACATAAAATGAATCAGATTTCTTGAAGCTCGTTTGGCTGAAAAAACAGATTAATTTACACATAAATTTCTATTTCTGGGTGGTGACAAGGCGCCGATTTGTAAAATACAGTAATGTTTTTTTCTTTCCTTTGAAGCTGGCAATTGCGTCAGCAATGCCAGCTTCAAAGCAACTAAAACGCAGCCCTCGAGGTCTCACCACACAAATTCATACACGCATATCATTCAAAAGTTTAGCTGAAAAAGTCACGTTTTGTTTTAAATGTGACGACTTACTGGGTTCAAATATTACATTTATATCATATTGATACTAATTCATTTAGCTTGGGTGACGATTTCTTGCTCCAAAAATGTAGAAATAAAAAAATATATATGTAAAAATAAAGTCCCTACGCTGGTAGTAACAAGCCATATGCTGCATTCGATAGTTCCCGAGTACTGGCAACTCTGAGAGAATAGACTAGAACCTAACATTTCCATGTGAAAATGGGAAAAAAGCTGATGTTTAAGCACCATTTTTTATATTGATACGTCCTGATGAGTACGTCCTGATGATTAAAAAAATATAGAGGTTTATATACATTTTTTTTTTAAGAATGCTGGGAGGCCCAGGCGTATGAGCAATAATGTAAGTCTATGATATGGTGAGACGTGATGTGAGAGGTGTGGTGAGACGTCAAAGGGTGCACGCGCCTTTTGGGAGCGTCCCTGGGTGACGTCATCACAGAGCCTCGCTTCCACCTCCTTCACGGAAATGACGTCATCTGCAATGACACTCCAAGAGAGAGAGACCAATCTGGTCGGGATTCCTTACCGGTGCGTCCTCCGTCTGTCCTCCGAGGCCGTGGATTGAGGTATGTGCTTTACCCGAACAATTCAACATGGCTGTGACTGAGAGCGATCAGACCCCAAGGTCCGGCAAATCTCCATAACTTTTTAGTGAATGTGCGACCTGTGAGCTGAGCATGCGGAAATGTAGCCGAAATGTTACCGATTCTGAAAAACTTAGTTTCGACCTCATTATTTGCAGGGAAATCTTAAATATGTCCGTCTAAAGAAACGTCCCACGATTTTGTACGTGTTCAATTTGTGGCTGAAACCTGTTTCAGCCACTGTGGCTATCCTCCGTCATACCGCGGCATTTCAAGGAGACGGGAGCGTATCCCAGGACCCGTGGACCCAGTAAATACATAACATTTGTATAACATTTGTGCAATGTTGAGCCAACGTCGAAGACGTTGGCTCAACATTGTACAGATGTTATACAAATGTTTTGTGTTTTCCAGGACAGACCCAGACCATGGGAAATTATATCCGCAGCGGCTGCAAAACATCGCCTGTTGAAAGCCTGTTATGTGAGCCGCTGGGGAGCTGTTTAACCTGATTTGTTAATTTCATTTCATTTCATTTTGAAACACCAGAAAAATCTGACTTTAAAAGCATACCCTTCTTAACCCTTAATTTGCCTATAGATATCAGATTCTGACGTCTGAAGTCGATTCCGCACTGAAAGATTAAAACGCTTGATAATGGCCGTAGACCCCATAACATGGGTATTCAAATGAAGCAGAAAGAGCTAATTATGACATTTTTGATGATTTAAAATTTAAAAAACCTCTCATCTGCACTTTAAACGATAAAATCCGTGCAGCGGAACGACATCGCGCTTTAACAGCTTGTAGAGAAACCATGTGGTGTTCAATTCTACTTGTTATATATTTCACTTTGAAATACAAAATTTAGAGTAGTCTGCTTTGAAAATCCGATTGAGCGTGTAAAAAGACGAAAGTTGAAAGTGTGAAAGTGACTATTTCTATTTCAAACGTGCCTGTCGCAGGTGTGAGCCGTAAATCCAAACGGATGAATGTAAGCTCCAATGTATTGATTTGGAGACTGTGCATCATAGCATCTGAACTGTGAATTTAACCAATTAAACCCTCACGATGCATTAAAACATCATTTCGCATCTCTGAAGAATGACTTAATTTCCTGAAACCTAGTGGTTTCATGGAACTGTTTTAAAAAGAACGGTATATTTTTTTCATTTGTCACCCACTTCAAGTAATCTTCATCCACTAGAAGTCGAGAATCGCGGCAGCAATTCGCGGCTTGTAGGGGATAAAGATGACAATGGTAAATTCGGGCTGGAAAGGGTTAACCCATACAACCCTGAAACATTTTTGAATAATAATTAGAGCCCAATACATGGAGTGTTTCCTTCAATTTGAAATAAACATAAATGTCTTAGAAATGGGTGAGCAGTCGGCGTAAATTACTCAGCTCTGTCCCCTTCATTTGAATACTTTGTTATAGGTCTACGGCAATTATAAATATTTTAATTCTTTAAGTACGCGAATCGTCTTTAGACGACGTCTTTAGACGTCAGAATCTGAGCTCTCTACACGTCAGATTCTAAACACGGTCCCTGAAAGGATTAGGGCAGTCCCACAGCCAACAAAAAACGTTGGGCCAATGTTAGTTTAAGGCTGGCCCAACGTCTTCGACGCTGGCCCAACATTACCCCAACACTGGACCAACGTCCCGTGTTTGCCGGTCAGGCTGCTCCACTTGTCGTTTTACCACTGATGCAATCACAGGTTGCACAAAATTCGCGCATTTTCACTGGCCAACGGGAAAACTAGGGGCTATCAGCTGGACCAATCGTCAACGAAGTCGGCCAAGATGCGATCCGATCTTCGGCCAGGTTCTGGAGCTGGCAAAATGAAATGAATGGGGTTTTAGGCCACCTTTTTCTGCACATAATTTATAAAGGCTAAACTGGGCCAGTAAAGCCTCCTGAGGATGGTGAGAAGAATGAGATGACACAGGAATTGAAATTTGAGCCCTGGCGGTCTGCGGTCGAGCACTCTACTTTTCGGACATAGACGCTCCCCACAATATTGAACCTTTACGAGTGAGCGTGGAAGAAACATTGCGTTTTATTAAAACTTAGAGGCCAGAGTGGAGTTCGAACACGCGATCTCCGACTTTCTTCTGAATCTGGCAGGTGAGATCAGTGACGATGTCACATGCGGATCATCGCATATTGAATTTGCTGGCTGGCATCTTACGCAATGACAAATTACATGTAATACGGAGCACTGCGCAATGTGGTAACGTTATTTACTAGGACGTGACCACAAGATAATGCTAAGTAATTGACGCTGACTCCTGACACATTCTGTATGCAACGTGCGAATTTAACCCTTTAACCCTTTATGCCCTTAACTATTTAACCGCCGGTGCCGCATATATTCGGGTTTTCATTTTTTATTAGCACATTAAGTACCACCTTCTTAACATGTTAAAGATAAAAGGTGACATCAATCAGCAATATTTGCAAACAGTTGACCTCCATATTGTCAAATCTGAATAATTTTCACTCACTTGAAGTTGTGGATCGCGTCAGCGAGACACAACTTCAAGTGGGTAAAAATTCAGATTGAATAATTTTGCGGTTAAAAGGTTAAAGCGCTGAATTATTTTTATATAAACCATGGAGACCAAACAGTTTGAAATCATCACAAATGTCTTAGTTAGATCTTTCTCATTCATTTGAATACCTATGTTATGGGTCTACGGCCATTAGAAATATTTTTATTCTTACAATGCGGGGATCGACTTTATCGGCAGAATCTGACGTCTGTAGACGTCAGATTCTGACGACTAAAGTCGATCCCCGCGCTGTAAGGGTTAGGCCCTCACGATGCATTAAAGCATCATTTCACATCCCTGAAAACATACTTAATTTTCCCACAACCAAGGATTTTAGAACGAAAATTGCCATGAAACTGGTTTACAAATACAAGGCAATTTTCTTTAATTTTTAAACCACATCAAATCATCTTCATTAACTATAAGTCGAGAATTACAACAGCAATTCCCGGCTTGTCGTGGATGAAGATGGCAATGGTAAATTCAGGCTTGAAAGGGTAAACCCCCGGCCCCAGATATATTTGTTTTTTTTTAGTATTAATGTAGATACCAGCATTCAAACATGTTAAAGATAAAGCGTGACATAAATTAACAAGGTTTGAAAATCACTGACTCCATTTTGTCAAATCTGAATAATTTTCACTCCCTTGGAGTTGTGGATCGCGTCAGCGAGACACAACTTCAAGTGAGTGAAAATTGCAATTAAATAACTTTGTGGTTAAGGGGCTAATCGTGTATATTACGGTTGCAGGTTAATGTTAATGTCAATGTCAATGTCGCCTATCTGTCACGCTGGCGCTGATGAGATTATTGTCACTGTGTTTGGCAGAGGTAGCGTGCTTATCCTCAGACCGCCAGTGGTTGAATTCAGTGCAATTAAGCTACTACGAAATTAATCAACATATCTAAATTATTATTTACTGTACGAGTAATTTATATAATGCGTCATCCATACAACGAACAGTCCACATACTGTAGATCTGGTAATTTTCGCGTGTTTAAATTTTCGCGAATTTGTGATTTTGGACCTTTCACGAAATTTAGAATTCGTGGATTTTTATTTTTTTTAGTATAGCTATTATAATTTTTTTGTGAGATTCTTGAATTCGCGAATTTGTCCTCCGCGCGAAATTTGCGAAAATTAAAAACTTGCGAACATTACCAGATTTACAGTATCACTATATATTTGCTATGGCGGCGTTATCATATTTCCAACAACAAATTGTCAATCTAATGTAAGTAATTGATATGGTGATTCAATTATCCATGACAACTTCCACAAGGACAGACTGCTTATCATTTCCTGTTTAAGTTTATATATGTAGCATGTTTAACATGTTTATATCATGGAGATGTATTAAATGCTATATAACTTCACGGTCGTATATTAACTGAAGCTAGGAGCTATGTGGATTCAAATTGTTCAACTACAACCAATCCTGTGTCAATTGAAAGTTTTGTATATGCTTAATAACTTATTATGTTTATCATGTTTATGGTAGGTCGTAGCATGAGAAGAGGTGCATCAGTCTACACAAAACGTATTTAGCTGAGAAGTATTTAGGATAATATTTGCTGGCAATATCACTTGATCATGTTTATTAATGTTTATTAATGTAGGTCAAATGTATGATAATAAATAATTTATATTTAAAATCGAGCGAACAAACAAACAAAAGAACAAGAAAAAGAACGGACGAATTGAGGGGTCGAGTGAACAAAGAAAAGATTAAACGTAATGACACAAACACATAAAAAAACACCCCAAAAATAATACCTTGATTAGTTTAATAGAGATATGTAACACAGTGATTTATCCTAAAACTGCAATTACGGACAATTAACATATATGGCACAGTAGTCGCAAGTGGATTAACCCTTTCAGCGTGGGGACCGTCTTTATAAGTGAGAATTTGATGTCTAAAGACGTCATATTTTGACGTAAAAAAATGATCTCCGCAGTGAAAGGGTAAATATATTCGAAGTAGAATGTTATTATTACAAATAATTATAATTACTATTTATTTTTTGTTATACTCCCATATACAGGATATAAGCAATATTGAAGAACATATTATAATAGATGTCATAAAAAACGTAAGTATTATGTACTATGATGTAGCGAGAGTGTATGCTCACCGTGGAGTTGAAATGGTACAGGTATTCGCAGGTGCAGTGACCAGGGGGTAAAAATGTAAAAGTCGGATTAAGTACTTGATATCAGACTATAAACCTGCACCTTTCACCCTAACTGTTTTACAGTTAATTACTTGTTCGTGTAATAAGTGGTACATTGTTGAAATTTATATTTATGTTACGAGCTATGTATCCTTAGAACATATACAATTGCATATGACTAGCTATTAAATATTTTCTTAGAACACAGAGCGATATAATAGTTTAAATGTTCCTTATTGCTGCTGCATGTTTTGGCTATGATGCTGGTGACTGTCAAACCGATAACATTTACAACACAGATACGGAACCATAATGTCACATCGGTACTGTAGGTTCATCTCGCCAGGTTTTAAACAGGATACGACCTTTTACCACATTTAATACCATGGTGGAAAATCAGATAACCTCGCTTGTGTAACTGTTTTCATTAACCTTTGGAGTTTCATTAACATTTGCAAATGTAGCCTGTGGTCGCCCAGCGACCTTAGACAGTTTCGTTTGCCTAAATGTCTATATAGAATCAGACCCTGGGCCTGGATGTACTCGATGCTGCTGGACCTTTACACCCTGGATCGGCACATGACTGGAGATGACTGGTCCTCTTCAGGCTTCATCCATATCATTGCACCCAATGTTTGTTTAATATTGGTCCGACGTCGCCGACGTCGGACCGATATCAAACAAACATTGGGAAGGTGTCTCTTGTTTGCTGGGCATGCGCATTGTGTGCTTGAAATAATCATTTCCGGTCTGTGTTGTTTGCTAAACACACTTGGATTGGGTGACAGGTGTCACCACACGGCTTTTGTAGCTAAACAAACACTAAGTGACATTTCTAATATTGCAACCTGTGCTCTTTGTTGATAACTCCATCCTGCACGTGGTGAAGCTCTGGCAGTGTGCGGGTATGATCGGTTCATTGCCCTGACATCTACTTGCGGTGCAAACTCGGTCACTTGGTGCAGTGACTACCTGCAGAGGTGAGGCAAAAGGTCTTTCACCGCTTCGTAGAGGTCGTCTCGACCTGTTCCCGTCAACCAAAGCTATTAACATCTTGCAAAGAAACTAAACTAATAATAATGATATTGTACCTTTTGCATTTTTTTAACTGGAAGTCAAATAAACAAACATAGACAAGTAAACCGCTTCCACAGTTTTTTTTATTTGAAATCATCATAAATGTCTTTCTAACTCATTTGAATACCTATGTTAAGGGTCGACGGCCATTATAAATCTTTTAATTCTTACAGCGCAAGTATGGTTGTTCACTATTTTTATTTCCAAAGAAAGAAGGCTGGTGATTTTTTTAACATTTTTAAATAAAAAGCGAACGGATTACTTTATCAACTCAGTAAATTTTGATTCGCTATGTGGTGCGAATTCTACCAAAATTATCGCCCAAATCGAATCAGATTTACTTAATATTATCTTGGAAGCGTGATTATCTGAATACACAAATACCAGAGACTAACATTATATGGACAGCCAGCTTGGATTTGCCAGATATATGTTCCGTCGCGCATGTGCGAATAAGTCTTGTAGCAAGCGACTCCATGTTGACTGTAAAACTGAATTCATCAGGTCATTCATTTGTTTTGGTCTTTCCAAGAAAATAAGGTAATTATTTTGCACTATTCTGAACTTACTCGATTTAATTTACTTCTTTCCGAAAGAAAGATATATAATAGATATTCTATGGCCCTTTATAGCTTCTAAATCATGCTTATTGCACTATTCTAATCCTGACTGGCCGACGGTACCGGAGTGGGTGTTTGTAGTTTGTGACAAATACGACTGCTGCTCAGGGATTTCTTGTTTCGCTGGATTGCACAGTAAGATTTTTATGAAGTATAATATCTTTGAAAGTTTGATAAGGCAATACCTCCACAACTGGCAACCATGTAGCTAAACGCCATTATAATAATTGTGAGATCTAATAATTATAAAGGGTAAAACGATTATCAGAGTCGTGGGATTTTTCACTGACGGTGGCCAAAAATAGCTCCGCAATACTTCAATACTGCCTTGCTGTCTACGACGCCATGGACCCGTATTTTAAGTTACGATATATCATAGGCTTCATGATGACCACCCGAAGCCTACGATATATCGTAACTTGAACGAGAATACGGGCACTGACCAACATCAACATATCATGGTGTGCATTTCTTGTTCCACTATTCATCTGTTTACCATTCAAACCGCCGTACATTGTCCAGATTAACCCACGACGAATTGGGATATGTTTATGCGGTGACAATCACTGCCATGGTTATGGTAAAAAAGGATCCAAGATGATGCGGCCCCTATCCAGTTCAGCTGTGGTTTAACCTATCTGGGATACAACGGTGGCTGAAAGCATAACCCCGACATTGATCATTAGCTTTGAAAATAACATCAATTTACGACAAATATATTGCCGGAATTACATCCTCTTAGTTTTGAAGAGGTCCCACGTCTAACATTTCATTATTTAATGAAACTTGATGCCTAGCAAACACGAGATGTTGACCCAATGTTGTTTTGATGTTTGCCCACCGTCTTCGACGTTGAGCCAACATCAAAACAACATTGGGTCAACATCTCGTGTGTACTCAGTGACCACTCTTCAACAGCCGTGACATGAGTGCAAATGTGATTAGTAGTAGCACTGAGCCAGTGGTAATTACGACTCTGCTGTGCGAAGACAAAAGGCAGGGCCTGTTCACTTTCCACATCAGCAGTTAATACGTTTTGGCTTTGCATGGCATAATTATTTTGACATTCACTTCAGATGGCATTTCTACTGCAGATGTCGCGATATTGAGCTCGTCGGATATGGCTGTTTGAGTATCGTATTGTGGCGATTTGAGTGCAAGAGAATAAACAGAGGGCACATGTGTCCTACATTTCAGGCTGATTCCACACTTCTCCGTCACCTATGGGCGGGCCCCGATGGCTTATTCTGTCCGGTTGTGAGGTACTGGTCTCGAATCCTGGCCGGATCGGATTTTGTCATCGGGGTTGTGCATATACAGTGCTCTAAACTGTTCAAAGACTTGGAGTGTGCAGTGCTGTCCATGGTATTATGTACTATAAAGAACCCTTAAAATCATTCGAAAAGGGTAGGGCATAGTCCTGATTTCGGGCTTCCCTCTGTAGCGATACTGCCATGATTGTGCAGAAAGCGACGTGAAACAATATTTAATGACTCACTCACTCACTTCACCAATGGGTATTATATGTCACACAAGGATAAGTAATATGTAACCCCCCCCCCCCCCCACCGCGTTGTCTTCATAATGAGGTAAACCCTTCATAATGAGGTAACCCTTATGTATAACGCTGAATATGTTTGTACAAACTATGGAGACCAAAGGGTATTTTTCAATTTGAATTAATCATAAATGACTTAGTCAGCTCGTTCTGCTTCATTTAAATACGTATGCTATGGGTTTACGATCATTATAAATGTTTTACTCTGTGAGTAAGAATCTGACGTCTAAAAGTCGTTTCGACGGCAGATTATTACGTCTGAAGTCGATCCCCGTGCTGTATGGGTTGATAAAACTACACCATTGAACAGACTCTTATTTCTTGTAAAACCTGACGAGGTGGACATTATTTATCAAAAATGCAATATAAAGGTCGGTGTATACGCTGGCCTTGGTTTTGTAATACATACGGCCACTATGACTCACTCTTTAATTAAGATAAATGTAACTTAAAGCCCAGAAAGACCAGGAATATACGATAGGTGATCTCATTAGAAACATTTTTTGTTGACTTTTGGGCCAGCGTCGCAGACGGTGGGACAATATTAAGACAACATTGGGGCAAGGCCACTTATCTGCTGTTGATTATCAGCATCACGTAATCGTTTTTAAATTGTGTTATCGAGAAGGAAAATTAAACTACTTATATATATGTTTCTCCACACTGAAATGATCAATGAAATGAGTGGGGTTTTACGCCACCTTTGCGCACATACAGGCTAAACTGGACCAGGAGAACCTCCTAAGGATGGTGAGATGAATGAGATGACACTGACCTCCAGACACAGGATTCGAAATAAATTATTAGAGCCCTGGTGGTTTGAGGCCGAGCACACTACCTCTCGGCCACGGAGGCTCCCCATAATATTGAATCTTTACGAGTGAACGGAGAAGAAACACTTTGTTACTTTGAAACGTGAAGGGCAGAGTGGGGTTCGAGCGGGCAGCTTTAAGCTCTGTACTGGGGCCCCCGCCACCCGGAAATCAAACTTGAATGTCCAATGCCTCGAGTAGTATTGCGTTATTACCCAAATGGAATTCGTTACTCACACAAATTTGCAATTCTGTTTCCATCTAGGCCCCATTTTATTTTCTCGTGGTGTTGCAATAGGATTGGATTGATTTTGCAGATTTATGTGACATTAAAACTTTTTTCTTTCTTGATCATGTTAATGTCCCTGTTAATTAAATTTGGTATAACCAAAACACCAAAGGTTTATTCTCAATTTGAAATCATCATAAATGCCTTAGATATCTCTTTCCGATTCATTTGAATACATTGTTATGGGTTTGCGGCCATTAGAAATATGTCAATTTTTTCAGTGCGGGGACCGTCTTATACATATACGTCAGAATCTGTCGTCTACAGACGTCAGATTCTGACGTATAACGGTCCCCGCGCTGAAAGGGTTAAAGATTAGCATGATTATTCTACAGTAACATTGAGTTACGCATTTTGTTTGCGAAAATGATTATTTCAAATTTTTATATAATCTTGATTGGCAGTTGCGTAATCCCCACAAGCTTAACATCTTTAACAGATTTTTTTTCCTTTTTCCTTTTAAAAATGTTCTTCAATCTCTATTCTCTGTTTGTTTGTTCCGCTAGAATAAACGTATCCTCTTGAAAGTGATGTCTAAAAGCCAACCAGCTGAGGGTAAATCATTTAAATAGAAGTGTGCATATCTGAGCATGATGAAATAAAGATGATCTGCGGGATGACATCAAGCACTAAACATTTGTATGACATTTATACAATGTTGGACCAATGTAGAATAATTTTGGGCGACGTTTGAATCAATGCTATACAAATGTTTTTTTTTGTCTGTGAGATAAAAACAAACAAATCATTTTCTCGTTCTGATATTACATTTGAGTTATTTTCTAAACATCGCTCAATCATGAAAGGATTAAGACAATGATTCGCTTTATTATTGGGGCGAGGGAGTATTGATGCCCACCAGCTGGAATGCCCTTCTGATGATCTCTCTCTTCCCCTTGGAAAATAGGCAACCACTCCCCAGTAAAACATTTGTATAACATTTACACAATGTTGGACCAACGTCTCCGACGTTGGTCCAACGTTGTATAAATGCTTCACAAACGTTTTATGTTTGCTGGGTGGCAGCGTTGTTTCAATGCCGGCTCAGCGTTTGCCCAGCGTTACGACAATCTCTTTCCAGCTTGAGTGCTTTTCTTTCTGCCATCTGGTAAATGTTGAAACATTTTGACGACCCCATCGATCCGCCTATCCGTCCTGACCCTACATCCACGTCTATGCAAAGACAAACAGCAGTAGCTGCTTACTTGGAAAGTTAAAAGCTACTGCTGTTTGTCTTTGAGCTGCAGGAGTTTCTTCTGCCATCGAGTACTGCCATACTGTTCGCCGTGCAAAGACAAACAGCGGTAACTGCTTACTTGGAAAGTAAGCAGCTACTGCTGTTTGCCCTTGCAAGCATTCGCAAGATTCCCGTGGGATATAAAAAGAAATCGAGCGAGACATTCTGCGGCAAAGTGGACCACAATCGATATGTTCCGTTTTCTTTGGAACATGTCTAGTCGAATCAACGGTCGCTTCAAATTCAATAATGGATCGCTCGGCGTCGCGACTCGGACTGTGCTCATCTAATTGTGAAAAGTAATTATTGTGGTTCCTTTCTCCTAAAAATAGGTCACATCTTTGAAAAAACCTAGGAAATGACCCCCATATGGCGCTGTCACAGGGAGCTTTGTCAGTTTTTTTCTGTGCCAAGTAAATGTTTTGTGAGAAACGATTTATAGATGATATTTAGGAATCACAGTGGTCCTAATGCTTTAGAAGCTCCTCTGCAATGTAATTACACTGCCTGAGTAATCAAATCTAGGCACAGCCTCAGTGGGCGCACCACTCATCTGGAATTAAGCTGATCGCGCGTGAAAAGAATCCTATGATTAGCAGATATAGTGTCATATCACTAAGTAAATTTCAGGATATCGAGACAAACAAAATGTAGGCCTATGTTGGAGGCGCGTGATACAAAACATTTAACTATCAATCATGAATTGATAATATTGGCCACTGGCAAACAGATTGTCGCATGTCACACTCTGTCGCTTTCCTAGGGAAAAGGAGATATTGAGCGAATGTCTGTTTAATGCTGGTCTAGCGTCTACGACGCTGGACCAGCAATAAACCAGCATTTGGCCGATGTTTCGTGTTGCCTGTGCGATATCTACACTGGCATTATTTAATCACATGTGGTTAATTATGAGATAAAGTCATCATTTCACAATATTACACCGAATAATTTAATTGTAGATAATGTTATCTTAGGCAAGTGTCTGTGTGGTATTAAGAGAGGCAACGTACATCATCTACTGAGGGACGTGGCGCGATGGTTAGAGCGCGGAGCTTTGTCAATGTCACTGTCTGCCGTGTGGTTTCGAATCCCGCTTAGTGCAGAATTTTCGCTGAAATATCATATTTCACCCCTCACAATATTAGGACATAATGTCGATTTTGTGTCCTTGGGCAATTTATGCGATTTGTTCCTAGCGCCGAAATGGCTGCAAGTGCTGCATGCTCCAAATGAGGCAGTTGAAATGGTAGATGAATGAGCAGATCCAGCGCATCCAATATTAAAGTTTATATTGACACTTCATAATTTTACTGTGAATGGAAACTGAATCTTACTCCCAATACAGGTTCTGCTACACCAATACTCAAAGTTTCAAGCGCTATTTTTATTTAAAAGAATACTAAATTAAGATGTTTGGACGTGGTGTTGTTTATTATATGAATGCATTTTTATTTTATTTTATAACTAATTGATATTATTAACAAATAAAATACATACTTTAACTCTGATGATTTCGGTCAATGACAATCGGGGGCAGCTGTTGGAGACAATATTCGTACATTAGAAGTTTATACTTCATATACAAAACATTGATAATATGAGCAAATCGGTAATAGGCCTAGTGATCATGCAGCTATTTTAATTATCACTTACGGCTGCGGATGACATACAGATGACGTAGGTGTAGATTGAAACATAGCCTGTAATCATATCATTTGGTGCGGTTTATAGAGAGGACAAGATAAAGACTGTAACAAAATCGTCGCGGGGTTTTTGTCGGATATGTCGTATTGATTAGAAGCCCAATAACTGGTCCCTGAGATGCCTGTCAGCCGATCCAAGTGGCTGACAGGCCCCGATGGCTGATGACCCAAGTGGCTTTTTCGCACTGTAACATCTATAAGTCGCACTGATCCAAACGAGTCTGACAGAGCTCAGCCCCCACGAACCCTCATAACTGCAGCTATAAAGACGTCGAAACAACGTTGTTCCAGAGCTGTGACGGCTTCAACCCTTCCGAAACCGTATATATACGTTTTCAAGCAAATTTCAGACCAAATAAATTCAACTCAAGTTGCTAAAATGTTTGTGGTAGATGCTCAGTTAATCTAATAATTACACTTTGAATACGTATATTTTTGCATAAATATAAATTTTTTTCGTCTTTTGGAGCTGGAAATTGCGTAAGCGATTCCAGCTTTAAATGAATGAAAAATATTCCTAAGCTACTCGGCAGCATCAAGGTTAATAGCTGGCGACACGCACCAAGGCCACACCCACCATGGGCGGGATGGGTAGAGGTTAATTTGAACACGAGTTTCAATACTGCTCTGCAAAGCCAAAAGGCAGTATCTGCTTACTTGTAAAGTAAGCAGATGCTGCCTTTTTGCTTTGCACGGCAAAATAGCCTACCTAGCGAAGTAATTAGTTGGATGATATTTTTGTTCAAGATCACGAATGTATGTATGAGTCCGACAGAAGTAACATTTCGCGAACACTAGAGATTACATTCATTAAATCATCAACGAGACTAATTGTAGAGATATTATTATTATAGAGGAAGTGGCTATGATTCTCTTGAGTGACTGAACACATTGTTTGCCTCTGATCAAATGAGTATTTTCTTTCATAACGGTGCTGTCTTTGAACTACCAGTTCAAAGTTGAGAGCGGCTTAGAACTTGTTGCGCTCCATTTGTTGGCAGTGGTCGTGACTCTCTCGATGTCAAACCAATGTAATTGGAATCCATCTGCACCGACTGGACGCACAAGTGACAACTTGGCGATGGTTGACCTTGAACCAGCCTTTTTATTTTTGACTCACAGTACAGGCATCTGCATGTAAAAACTTATTACTATCTGAGCTCATATTGTATTGATAAAACAACGATAAAACACATGTCATTATAATATCGATATATTTTTTTTTTCTGATTACTGTTAAATCTATTTTATGCCGCTAATTACCGTTCAATTAAACATCGGTCAATTAGTCTAGATTATTTTTCTAAACGTAAAGAGAACAGATCTATTGTATCTCTAAGTTTGCTAAAGGGTGGCTTTCCTGTCAGCGGTCATTTACTGACCTTCAGGAGAGTCTTCCTGACCACCTGTATTACAAAACACATTGTATGAAAAATAGATGTAATAGGTCAAATAAAACATTTCTGATTCAGATTCTGAATAAATGTCACTTTTCTCCTAACCCTGTCATAAAGAGCGATGATTGTATCTCAATTGTATCTCAGGCTCGAGTATATATCGAACCCGTCACCACAACAAAATAACAGCAGCCATTGGTTGTATAGGTTTACTTCTAAAACATTATTTATTTTAATTCACACTCAGTGGTATGTACGAAGAAGAATCATATGTAACACAAATAAATCATTAAATTACAGCAAGTGAACTATAATCCTATAAATATAATAATTTTAAACAAATACATTAACCCATTAACCGCAAAATTATTCAATTTTAATTTTCACCCACTTGAAATTGTGTCTCGCTGACGCGTTCCACAACTTCAAATGAGTGAAAATTATTCAGATTTGACAAAATGAAGGTCAACTGTTTTCAAATATTGCTGATTGATGTCATATTTTTATCTTTAACATGTTTAAAAGGTGGTACTTAATGTGCTAATAAAAAATAAAAACCCGAATATATGCGACACCGGAGGTTAAAGGGTTAATAATACGATTCAGACAGTTTGCAGGGGTCGACCACGTTGACAACTATATTTGACGGGAAATCAAATTCATCCTTTACAACACAAGCCATATTGTATAGTATGAAATAAGCAATATGACAGCCAACCCAGTAGACACAACATTTAAAAAGATCGGCTTAATGTTGGGTCATCGTCGCGGACGTTGTGCCAACGTTGGGTGAGCATTGGGTGAACGTCTCGTTTTTGTTAGGAGTGACTCATGCTGGAGATATCTAATAATAATTAACTATTTATATATAACCAGAGAGTTTCATATTCTAGACGTCATATCCACGAGACATCAACCCAATGTGTTAGATCTTAATTAACTATTTATATATAACCAGAGAGTTTCATAATATAGACGTCATATCCACGAGACATCAACCCAATGTGTCAGATATTAATTAACTATTTATATATAACCAGAGAGTTTCATAATATAGACGTCATATCCACGAGACATCAACCCAATGCTATGTATCAGATATTAATTAACTATTTGCCTGCTGATAACGACATTATTCGTTTTTAATCTGTTCCATTAAATCACAATAATTTGGACTGAAATATTATTTGAACATTACGATTTGCAAGTGTTTATTGTCAAATTGAACAAATATAACTAATTTTCAGCCACTTGAAGTTGTGGGTCGCGGTAGCGAGACACAACTTCAAACATTTTAATTTAGCAGGATAATGGATAACTATTTATATATATATCATAACCAAAGATGGCTTCATATTATATACGTAATATTCAGCAAGCACGAGACATCGACCCAATGTATCAGATATTAGCTAACTATTTGCCTGCAATAGTCGTTTTTAATCTGTTCTATTAAATCACAATTATTTGGAATAAAATAAGTATTTAAACATCACGGTTTTCAAATGTTTGGTGTCAAATTGAACAAATAGCACTAATTTTCAGCCACTTGAAGTCGTGGGTCGCGGTAGCGAGACACAACTTCAAGGGGGTGAAAATTTTATTATTTAATTCGGCAGGATAAGGGTTAATTATTTATATATATCATAACCAGAGATGGCTTCATGTTATAGACGTTATATCCAGCGAACACGAGACGTCAACCCAATGTTGGAACAATGTTGGATCAGCGTCGTAGATGGTTGGCAAACATCGGACCAACATCGGGTCGATTTCTCGTGTTTTCTGGGATATAACGCCACGAAACCATTGTTATTTCCGCAGCAATAGCTGTTTATTCTGATTTCAGTTTATGTCAGAAACTAAACCTTCTAATTTTACTATGTTCCAACGTCCGCCCAGCGTATATAAAACGTTGGCTCGATGCTGATTATTGAGTTTCTTTAGAATATATACGTCGCATAGCGTGGTTACCAACACATTTATATGAGACGCGAGAGAGTAACACCACTTGGACGGATCCAGAAAAACCTCACTTAAAATGCATGTCCAGCCTCGAGAACATACACCACATGCAGACGTTAATTTAACGTTGTTCCAGCGTCGTTCGACGCTCGGCCCGCGTTAAATCAACGCCTACCGCTTCCCTTGACAGTCGGCCATCCAATCTCGCCGTGGGCGGAGAAGTGTCGCAATAAAATTTGGCGCCCAAAATTTGCCGCTGATGAAAATTTTAATGGACAATCTGGCAGATGGGCTGTTTGACCAGGCAGTTGTCCAACCAGCGTGTCCAAGGACTAGACACTCGCGGTCAAGCTAATAAGGCGCCTCGGAGTGCCGACCCTTACGGGAAACCCGGGTTCTCACGCCCAGGCGCGACGGAAGTGCGGCCATAATTCTAACTGGACCCAATCAGGGCACGGCTTACATGAGGAGCGCACTTGGTGTGAGTTGACACAGTATGACGGCTGGTTAATATCAGCGCCGGGGTGTTCAATCTCCGTGAATATCCGAGCAAACACGAGACGTTGAGCCAAGGCTGCTTTGATGTTGGCCCACCGTCTGCGACGCTGGTCCAACATCAAAACAACCTTGACTCGACGTCACCTTTTTTGCCGGGATGTATTGCGATAATGATCACACTTAACAAGTGGTCAATCGGTCACTTCTGGATGTGAATCATCTCAGGAAAATATAATATATCACCATCGACCTTGATGAGAATCAATCAGTCAAACATGTAGTGCTAACCCCTTAACCTCTGGTCCCGATTATATAAGTTTTCTTGATTTTTTATCAGCACATTAAATACCAGGTTTTGAACATGATAAAGATAAAACGTGACACCACTCAACACGATTTCAAAATCATTGACGTTCATTTTGTCGAATCTGAATAATTTCCACTCACTTGAAGTTGTGGATCGCGTCAGCGAGACACAACTTCAAGTGAGTGGAAATTATCATTAAATAACTCGGAGGCTAAAGGTTTTAATTATTTTGATCAAGCATCATTATTCAATATACTATTCATTTATATGCTCATAATTTTAGAAGCAACTTGGAAAAAACATGTTGTAGCTCAATGATGACTTCATCGTCTAACTATTGATCTGGCAATGCAGGCGTGCTTTGGCGTGGGCGAGTTGTAATATCGTAGTTAACCAATAAGAATGATTCACACTGATCAATCTAATGGATGAACAGTCAGTCATGCCTGTGGCAATATGCATCTAACATCACCCTTGTGTTGATTAGAATACAGTTGGATATTATATGCCTAATGCGGGGGCCCTGATGCAGTGATTAAAGCTGCATGCTTGGAAAGTCGGAGATCGCGGGCTCGATCTCCGCTCTGGCATGCAAGTTTCAAAGAAACAAAGTGTTAATTCTCCGCTCACTCGTAAAGATTCAATATTGTGCGGAGCCTCCGTGACTGAGAAGCATAGCAAGCTCAGCCTCAGATCGCCAGGGATCGAATTTCGAAACCTGTGTCTGGAGGGCAGTTTCATCTCATTCATCTTAGCATCCTCATGAGGTTCTAAAACCCCATTCATTTCATTTATATCACTAAAAATTTCATCAGAGAGTTGAGGTTGACATAAGAGAGGGAAATGGCCCAATGGTTAGAGCGTGGCGCTTTGCCAATATCGCTTCTTGTTGTGCGACTTAGAATCCCGCTTGGTGCACGATTTCCAGAGAAATGTCATGTTTCTTCTGTCTCAACATTGGGCCATTATTTAGATATTGTGTCAACCTCAAATGCTTCACTTGACTAAGGTGTATATGTGGACCTGGTATGATAGAGACGACAATGTGTACGATTAAAGTAAAAGTCACTATAAATCTGTCACTTTCGCGTTGCATGTTTTTTGCTCATTACTCAAGCAATTTTCACCCGATTGTCGCGAAATTTGACAAGCGTTAGTTTCTAGTCTTACGGCACCTGCCCTGACAATTTCAACACAAAATATTATGTAGTTCAAAAGTTAGACCATTTGACATATTTAGACCATTTGCGAATTATGACGCTCCTCTATAAACCCAATTGAACGCTATAAGCTTCAATCACGAAATTCCACTAAATGTCAAACGGTCTAACTTTTGAATTACTAATTCAAATTTTACGAAATTATCAGGGTAGGCGCCGGAATACTTGTAAAGAGTGCTTGCAAAACTTCATGGAAATTAATTTAGAATTGACTGAGAAATCAGCAAAAAACACCCAACGCTGATGGAAGTTGACTGCAACTATAGTTCATTAGATATCAGATTACAAACCTGCACCTTTACCTTTTTATTAACTGCCTAATAATATAAGAGAGTTCAAATTGGCAGTATGTGCATTAAACCTTACAGTGCGGGGATCGACTTTAGTCGTCAGAATCTGACGTCTGTAGACGTCAGATTCTGACGACTAAAGTCGATCCCCGCACTGTAAGAGTAAAAATATCTCTAATGGCCGCAGACCCATAACATAGGTATTCAAATGAACCGGAAAGAGCTGAATAAGACATTTATGGTGATTTCAAATTGAAAAAACCTCTTTGGTTTCCTTGGTTTACATAAAAAAATTCAGCGTTGTAAGGGTTGAGATGTCAGAGAGTTGAGGTTGCCGAGTGAGGCCCTGACCACTATCTGACATTATCTAGCCGTGTCGTCCTCTCCGAGGCCGTGGATTGATGTATTTGCTTTACCCGAAAAAATCAACATGGCGGCGACTGAGAGCGATTTTAACCCTGAGGTCCGAAAAATGTCCATAACTTTTTAATGACTGTGCGACCTCTGAGCTGAGCATGGGAGCATGGAACTGAAATGTTACTGATTCTAAAAAAAACTGATTATTCCCCGATATATTCAGATATGACAGTCCAAAGAAATGTCCCAAGATTTTGTACGCGGTCAATCTGTGGCTGAAACCTGTTTCAGCCCCTGGGGCTAGACATTATCTACCTGAAACAAAAGGTTTTATCCAAATCTCAACTTGGACACAGCCTATTTTAACTTTTAGCCGCTTAGTAATCTCACTTAAATGTTCAAACTTCTCATATGTGTTTAATAATTTGGGACTATGCGTAGTCATTTTTAATCTGTTTTGTTAGTCTATAAAATCACTGATATCCGGAGCGAAATGGGTGTTTAGGAATCAATATTTGCAATTTTTTTGTCCCAAATTAAAGAAATATGAGCTATTTTCAAACCACTTGAAGTTGTGGATCGCGGTAGCGAGACACAACTTCAGGTGAGTGAAAATTTAAATTGTACTTATCATACGATACACTGACTTATCAGCGTGTGCCACAGTACGTCTGAAGAGTGAACCAATAACGACGATCAAGACGTTTTTATTCACCTCAGGACGAGCATGGTGGCAGCAGTCCACATCGCAAGGTAAGTTGAAATGGCACTAAATAACTGGGCGCTAGGAGGGATAAAACTGCTTTGACCACAGCATATAGAATACATAGAAAATTCACACGTCACTTTTCAACAACAAGATGACATATATTAAAATCACAGGTGATTTATATGGTAACGTAACCAAGCCAAAATACATCATTTGCTTACTTTACAAGTGAGCAGATACCGCCTCTTGCCATTGCAGAGCAGTGCTGACACTTAACAAACTTCTTTCTTGTCTGAACATAACGATATGGTCTTTATTTAGAGTCAGGAGTGGAAATCAGCAGAATTTGATCCAATTATTTTAATGGAACTCTTCTGTCGATAGAGTTTGGTCGGCACAGCTCGTACTGGAATTAATGGTGTAGGACTTTCACGGCATCTCCCAATAAAGGCGATACCGTGGAAGTGTCTTTGTCAATTAAGTGACAAAGCGTCAAACAGCGCGCGCTGCCAAATAGCGACTTTAGAGAAATGAACGCTGCTCTGCTAAGCCAAAAGGCAGTATCTGCTAACTTGAAAGGAAGCAGATGCTCCATTTTGACTTTGTGCTCTGCAAGCCAAAGGTAGTATCTGGTAACTTGTAAAGTAAGCAGATAATGCATTTTGACTTTGTGCTTTGCAAACCAAAGGGCAGTATCTGCTAACTTGTAAAGTAAGCAGATACTGCATTTTGACTTTGCTCTCTGTGAACCAAAGGTAGTATCTGGTAACTTGTAAAGTAAGCAGATAATGCATTTTGACTTTGCGCTCTGCAAACCAAAGGGCAGTATCTGCTAACTTGTAAAGTAAGCAGATACTGCATTTCGACTTTGCTCTCTGTGAACCAAAGGGCAGTTTCTGGTAACTTGTAAAGTAAGCAGATATATATTTTGACGTTGCGCTCTGCACACCAAAGGGCAGTATCTGCTACCTTGTAAAGTAAGCAGATACTGCATTTTTACTTTGCCGTCTGCAAACCAAAGGGCAATATCTGCTCAAGCAGATTGCACCGTAGAAAAGTAACGCCAGCAAACACGATACGTTGTCCCTATGTTGGGGCAATGCTTGGCCAGCCTCGTTGACGGTTGGCCATCATTATCCCAACACTGGTTCAGTGTCACGAGTCTGCTGAGGTCCAGCGTAATTATCAGCTGGCAATTAATAACAAAATGCATGGTATTCATTAAAACCTGTATGTTGAAATAATTATTGTGAAATTGTTGAGCCTTGATTTGAATTGAAACATGTCGTAAACACTTACAGCACGGGGATCGACATTAGACGTCCGAATCTGACGTCTGTAGACGCTAGATTCTGACGTGTACAGTCGATCTCCGCACTGTAGGAATAAAAATATTTATAATGATCGTAGACCCATAACATAAGTATTCGAATGAATCAGAAAGAGCTAACTAAGACATTTATGATGATTTCGAATTGAATAAAATCCTTTGGTCCCCATAGTTTACACGAAAGTATTTCAGCGCTCTAAGGGCTAATACACCGTGGTACATATCGTGTGTCTTACGTAATCAGTTTACTTCGAGGCGTAGAAACACAATCAAATATGATGGACACAATTATCTGACATCAATATTAATTATTTGTCAATCTAATTGTTGTGTCGCAAAAAAACACAGACTCATTTGGCTTGGCTATTAATTCCTCACTCGACCCACATCTGAACAAAAATACGTGTTTTTTTCGAAGACCGAAAAATTTCTAAATATAACTGATTAATTAAATGTCTTCAATATCGTCATAGAATCTATTTCAGTTGTGCGCCGGTTTTATTGGCACATGGTGAGACGGTGTTAGTAGATTTTATGGCAGTTTTCCAGTCAATTGGAAAGGCTGGCTCTTAGTCAATCACTGTGACACTTCTTGGAATATTCCAGTTTTTAATTCATTTATTGTCACCGCACGGTGCAGGAAAAGAAACGCCTGTGTGCACAGAATAGGGTTATATTATTCATCTGTTAGCGGTCCACAACTACCTATTAAAACTAGATCTTTTATTAATCCCAAGTAGAACCAACTTAAGTAAAAAAATACTTTAAAAAAAGCAATATGCATATCTTGTTCTGCAGGGAATTAGCCTTTGCCCTGCTGAATTGTGTGCTTGTATATTAGTGTGAAAATGGTCAGCTAAACCGAAGTGCAATGGAAATACCTCAGCTTGGAGGAACCGCCTGTGTCACCATGGTGTCCCCTGTACGTCGATGAGCTCTACATTTTTAATTTTGGAAAAGGCCTGACTGACTGACTGACTGACTGACTGACTGACTGACTGACTGACTGACTGACTGACTGACTGACTGACTGACTGACTGGCTGGCTGGCTGGCTGACTGACTGACTGACTGACTGACTGACTGACTGACTGACTGACTGACTGACTGACTGACTGACTGACTGACTGACTGACTGACTGACTGACTGACTGACTGACTGACTGACTGACTGACTGACTGACTGACTGACTGACTGACTGACTGACTGGCTGGCTGGCTGACTGACTGACTGACTGACTGACTGACTGACTGACTGACTGACTGACTGACTGACTGACTGACTGACTGACTGACTGACTGACTGACTGACTGACTGACTGACTGACTGACTGACTGACTGACTGACTGACTGACTGACTGACTGACTGACTGACTGACTGACTGACTGACTGACTGACTGACTGACTGACTGACTGACTGACTGACTGACTGGTTAGATTGTTGCTGTGTTTACCAGCTGACTATGATTGGACTTTAATAAAATATCAAATCAGCACAGTTTCGTGTCTGCTTAGATGTATTAAATGCATGCCATTCGATAGACGTTCACTGACTTGCAAAGACACAAGGCACTATCTTCTCATCGTGAAGTAAGAAAATACTGCCTTTTGCCATTGCTTCTACCTGGTACTTACGGAGGCTAAACGGGGGCGTCAGCTGACATTGACAGCGGAAAGACCCGGGTCAGAAGGTGGCCGCTAGGGGGCGCTCGTGACGTGGCCATTGTGGGGACTTCCGGAGGAATTTGCAGGGTAATCCACGCCTTTATTATCGATGCATCGGCTGCTAATATGGCAATTTGCCCGGGTGAGATTGCACGTTTGTGAAGTGATGCGGTGGGGCGATTGTTGATTGTCGTGCGGCTGTCTGGACCGACGTGAACCGTGCTGCCGTGCACGTCCAAAACCCTGTAACTACATCCAAAACGCTGTAACTACATCCAAAACCCTGTAGCTGTTTACTTTTCAAATAAACAGTTATTGCCTTTCGGCTTTCTACAGAACCACGTATATGCACACCCATCAAATACCAGGCGTTGAACTAATGCTGTTTTAATATTGGCCCAACGTCGAAGACGGTGGGTCAGCATTAAAACAACATTGCAACGTCTCGTGTTTGCTGGACAGTGCCTACTCAATGTTGGTCAATTGGTCTGCATGAAAGCGAAAAAATGATTTAGAGCCAACCAGTAAGTAAACGGTCATTCACTCAGTCAGCTAGGAAACCGGTCAGTCAACCAACCAGCCAGTCAATCAAACAGAACGCCATCCAAACAACTAATCAATGAGCCAGCCAGCAAACGAGCCACCCAGCCGATCAACCTAACCAAGCAGCCAACCAACCAAAACCAGCCGACCAAGCACTCATCCAGCCAACCATCAAGCCAAACAATCTAGTCAGCCACCAGCCAGCCAGCCAGCCAGCCAGCCAGCCAGCCAGCCAGCCAGCCAGCCAGCCAGCCAGCCAGCCAGCCAGCCAGCCAGCTGGTCAGGCGATCAACCCAACCAACCAACCAACCAACCAACCAACCAACCAACCAACCAACCAACCAACCAACCAACCAACCAACCAACCAACCAACCAACCAACCAACCAACCAACCAACCAACCAACCAACCAACCAACCAACCAACCAGCCAACCAACCAACCAACCAACCAACCAACCAACCAACCAACCAACCAACCAACCAACCAACCAACCAACCAGCCAACCAACCAACCAACCAACCAACCAACCAACCAACCAACCAACCAGCTAACCAACTAACCAACTAACCCACCAACCAGCTAACTAAGTAACCAACTAACTAAGTAACCAACTAACTAAGTAACTAACTAACTAAGTAACTAACTAACTAACTAACTAATTAACTAAATAACTAACTAACTAAGTAACAAACTAACTAAGTAACTAACTAACTAAGTAACTTACTAACTAAGTAACTAACTAAGTAAGTAACTAACTAAGTAACTAACTAACTAAGTAACTAACTAACCAAACAACCAACCAAAACCAGCCAACCAACCAAAACCAGCCAACCAATCAAGCATTCAACCAGAAAGCCACTAAGCCAACCAATCCAAGGAGAGCAACTAGTGGACATGTGACTGCTCGCAATCCTGGTTAAATGAATGAAGTTTAAAAAAAAGCCAACAAACCCAACTTGCGACAGACAACCACAGCCAACCAGTTAACTAGATGATTATTCAATCAAGCCATATCGATCATAATGCTAGATTGTCACCAGCAGAGAATTAGATTATCATGCAGGGTTACAGTTACTAAATGAGAGATTTCTAATTAAGCTAGGCAGTTCTAGGAACTAATTTATTGTATTTTCAAAGACGTGTGCCGTCATCGGCCCGGATCTGGGTGGATGTAAGAGGCAATATATCAACACTGAATAATAGCTGGGTTAACCCTTACAGCGCGGTGATCGACTTTAGTCGTCAAAATCTGACGTCTACAGACGTCAGATTCTGACGACTAAAGTCGATCCCTCCACTGTAAGAATTAAAATATTTATAATGGGTGTAGACCCATAACATAGGTATTCAAATGAATCAGAAAGAGGTAACATTTATCATGATTTCCAATTGAAATAAACCCTTTGATCTCCATGGCTTATACAAAGAAAAATCAGCGGTTGAAAGGTTTAAATAAGAATGATGGGCATGTTTCAAACAGAACATATTTAACCCTTTCAAGCCTGAACTTTACGATGTCATCTTCATCCACTACAAGCCGCGAATCGCTGTCGCAATTCTCGACTTGTAGTGGATGAAGATGATTTGATGTGGTTTAAAAATTAAAGAAAACTGCCATGTGTTCATGGTATTGGTAAACCAGTTTCATGGGAATTTCCATTCTATAAACCTTGGTTGTAGAAAAATTCAGTCTGTTTACAGGGATGTGAAATGATGCTTTCGTGCATCGTGAGGGCTTAAGGGGTTAACTGATACTTGTCACTACTTGATTTGAAGCCCTGGCTTTAATCAGTTAACCCTTGCAACGCTGAATTATTTGTTGTTTACCATCTTTCAATGATCATAAATGTCTTAGGGGTTTTGTCAAGATAAAAAAATTAAAAATCTGAGAAAAACTCGGAAGTGGGTGGGTGGGTGAAGCCCAAACTCTATTTTACTGGAAATTTGTATGTTGTCTGGCGAATTTTTCTTGGATTTTTTTTTTTTTAATTTGACAAAAACCTTTACTTAGCTATTTCTGATTCATTTTAATACTATGTTACAGGTCTACTGCTATAATATTTTTTTTTACTTCCACAGTGAGGGGATTGACTTTAGAGGTCAGAATCTGACGTCTGCAGACGTCAGATTCTGATCTCTAAAGTCTATCCCGCGCTGTAACATAACTTAAGTGCTGGAGTGATTACGCAAGTCGGAAAATTTGAAAATTTACAAGGCCATTTTGGTGGATTCCTAACAATAATTGCCGTAATATATTATTGTAAAAGCCAAGGGAGTCCGATGGTGTATAGACACATGACAGACACCGCAGATAAATTAATTATAATCAGACGGTAAAAGTAAAAGAGTTGTGAAAGTGATACATAAGGTTGTCTGCACAGATATTTAGTTTCAAATATTTTGTAACTTCACTAGTCCGCAAATCCAAAATGCAGAAACTGTTTACTTGGAAAGTAAGCAGCTACCGCATTTTGGCTCTGCATGGCATTTTTCACCGGCAGACCAATTATTATTTCAGAGCTTCAATATGACTAATCTGAAATCAAATTTCCTGAAGTTCAAGGAGTTTCATTAACCTCATGAGGACAATGGCTTCCACCGACATCACATTCGTATAATTAGCCTATATAGGATCCGCACTGTAACGATGTCATGGCGATGGCATAGTGCATATGTATGTTTCACCAACCGACTTAACCCTTTAAGTCCTCACGATGCATTAAAGCATCATTTTACAGCCCTGAAAACAGATACAATTTTCCTACAATAAAGGGTTTTAGAACGAAAATTTCCATGAAACTGGTTCACCATTACATTGCAATTTTCTTTAATTTTTAAACCACTCCAAATCATCTTCATCCACTACAAGTCGAGAATTGCGACAGCAATTCGCGGCTTGTAGTGGATGAAGATGACAATGTAAAGTCAGGCTTGGAAGGGTTAATACCTTACAACGCTGAATTATTTTGTATAAACCTTGAAGACTAAAGGGTTCATGTCAATTTGAAATCAAAATAATTTTTTTAGTTGGCTTTTTCTGATCCATTTAAATATCTATGTTATGGGTCTCCGACCATTAGAAATATCTTATTTATTCCAGTGCGAAGATCGTCTTTATACGTCAGAATCTGACGTCTACAGACGTCAGATTCTGACGTATAAAGACGATCCCCGCGCTGACAGGGTGAGGCCAAAAACTTGTCTTAGCTATCAACACATGACCATATCAGCGAGCTTAAAACTGCTTAAGTCCATGGTGACTAGCTACTGCAATTCATACAGAAGTATTGTGCATGCTTTCACAGTGAGACAATTGCAAAGTTTGTGCCCGAAGTTTATCAGGCTTTAACAGATTAATTACAGAAAAAAAAAATCAATGCTGGTTCGGTGTTTCAATTTCTGGGAGCTCATCAGGGCTTTCATCTCTTTTCTCTTCCTTCCCCTGACTCTTCTTTCCTGCAGAAGATTTTACTCGGTTTTATTCTCGATGAGTTTTGCAAACAAATCTTCTATTGCCAGTGAAATACGCGTATGTTGTTCGACAGGTTACGCAATGAGCTATTATATATAGTACTGACGTTTTCATCGGCGATCAATCTGTAATGCGATTGAAGACATTTTTAAAGCTCAGCGAAGCATATCCATAGCATCGCCAGTGCTTCACAGAGTAGTTCGGGAACATCGGCAAGCATCGGCGATGGATCCTCGAAAACCATCAGCTATGTTATCACATCGAAAATGCATCGCCGATGTTTACACGAGCATATTTGGAAACATCGCTGATGTGTCGCCGATGTGTTTGCGACATTATTAACCTCACCGAATGTTCGCCGACTGTTGTACGCTTCTCTACGCTGTTTGGCGATATATCGCCGATGATTCTTGGCGAAGAAACATCAAGACAAAATTGCAAGTACTTAAGTAATCGGGTCGAACTACTGGAGCATGGTGGCGCTGCCCTGGCGCTGCCCAAATTTGTCTTCAGCGAAAGTATCGGGAGGCTTTAAAAGCCCGTGGGACCATGGCAATAACTCCTAAGAACTTCTTGTATGTTTTGGCCACTTCGTTTCCAGACAGTTAGCTGGATGCATGTAGTTTATAGACTCGAGAAGTTAAAACAAAATTGCAGCCGTTTATACTGCTCATACCAGCTCGATTCGAATTTGTAATTGTTTATATTTTCTTAATGTGACCTTAAAAACTGATTAGAAGTGGCGAGCAAAATTGGGTGTACGCCACTAAACTGTCAGATGTCGACAGGCAAACATCCAAGTGGTGCCTCTAGTATTTTTTGAATTGGCAGCTGGTCAACCGGGCTGTGACCGGCGAACTTGCCAGCTACCCCAACCGCAGCTGCTAAAATCAGAGGACCTGTGGCCAGTTTGACATCAACTGGTACGACCTTCTGTGACTATATCCGGCATTTCCAAGTATATGGGAGGTAACAATTATTAGAGCCTGCTCCAGACAGGTGCTGGCGCAATGTCAGGCCAATGTCTACAACATTGGCCTGACATTGCGGCAGCACCTGACAGCACGTCTCGCCAGCAGGCAACACCGTCACCAAGGCGGGAACAATGCCGATCAATCGCAATAAGTCGCTGACATGCCGCGCCTATCGATCACAACTGCTTCCTGTCCCGGAAGGCTGCATGAAACAAAAGGTACGTATGCCCTTTGATTCATTCAAACTCCGAGACGGTCCAGGATAATCGTTTTCTCAAAACGGAAGACTTTTTTCCTGTAAGAGATCAACTGTCTTTCCTGTAAGAGACCAACTAGCAAATACAGGGGTATTCCATGCAGCCAGTTTGTTTTGCAGGGGAAACACTTCGGTACGCCTACATTATAGCAATGAGATCTGAGCGGCGATAAACTGATGCTCCCGTATATCATGATTATGCCCGTACTTGAAAGTATATTAAATTAAATTATATTATAATTATAATATTTAAAATATATATTCTCTAATCTTAGTCAGTTTAAATTAAATTAAATCATATTATAATCATAATATTTTGAACTATATATTATCTAATCTTAGTCAGTTGACTATAAATCCATAACATGACCCAAAAAATGTTTTACAATTTCTTTACAATGATCAACCACAATCCAGTTATCGGAATGCGAATAATTGTATTTTTTTATCATATAATTTTCATTTTTGTCATTAGTTTCCCATCTTGATTTGTCTAATTTTATCACCTGCCTTGTATCTGGCATCGTTCGTTACACATTTGGCTCCACATGTGGAATAATCCAGAGTGCTGTGTTTTGATGACGGTCACTGGGGATTAACCCTTTCAACGCTGGGATCGTCATCAGACGTCAGAATCTGCCGTCTGTAGACGTCAGATTCTGACGTCTAAAGTCGATCCCCACACTGTAAGAATTGAAATATTTACAATGGCCGTACACCCATAGCATAGGTAATCAAATGAATCGGAAAGATATAATTAAGACATTTATGATGATTTCAAATTGAAACAACCCTTTGATCTCCATTGTTTTTATAAAAAAATCAGCGCTTAAAGGGTTAACCCTTAGAGCGCTGAATTATTTTTATATAAACCATGAAGACAGAAGGTTATCTTCAATTTGAAATCATCATGACTGTCTTAGTTAGGTTAACCCTTAGAGCGCTGAATTATTTTTATATAAACCATGAAGACAGAAGGTTATCTTCAATTTAAAATCATCATGACTGTCTTAGTTAGCTCTTTCCGATTCACTTGAATAAAACTATTATGGGTCTACAGTCATTAGAAATATGTTTACTCTTACAGCGCGGGGATCTACTTTAATCGTCAGAATCTGACGTCTACAGACGGCAGATTCTGACGACTAACGTCGATCCCTACGCTGTAAAGGGTTAAAGGACGTGCCTGCCACTTGGTAAAGTGGCAGTCACGTCGCTTTAATCCCCAGTGGAGCACCATGTGTGCTCATACGACAAACTGATGCGATCGATGAATTAGACCTGACGTCACAAATGTAAATGATCATGCTGTTTCTACGGATTGGTCGTGGATGCTAATCACCCGTTTTGTGGGGATCGCGGGAAGCACTTGGCCCGCTGCCTGTTATTGATGGTGTGCACGAAGTCAACTGGGGTCGAAACCGCGGTGAAATATTGCGAAAACACGTGACCACGAATGGCTTGCACCTAAGTCATTGCCAGATCAGCCCTTGCCCGCTCTGCTGCCAGCGCTTCATATTCTATTGTAACTTTGTGTCAGGTACAGGCATATTGCTAACAAATCTTGAAAATATATGTTGTCCTCTCGGGGTTGTCCCTTATCTTGCTAGACCCATACGATTAGGTTCAAATAATTTTTAAAACATATTTTAACTAATACCCCTGCCACATCGGTTTTATGTTGTCTTTACGATATATTCGCAATGCCATCTTTGCTGTTACGCAACTTGGATTATTAGGTAAAAATATATTGGTGTACAACCGATTGTACGATTTATTAACGAGAACAAGATTGTCTACGTGCTGAATGTCCTCTTCGCCACAAATCATCTCACCATCCTCAGGAGGTTCTCCTGGCCCAGTTTAGCCTATATGTGCACACAGGTGGCCTAAAGCCCGATTCATTTTATTTCATTTCTTCGCCACAAAGGCATCGGATCAAACACGTAGATGACACGCAGATAAATCCGTGACACCGATGATCGACTTACTAGCACTGGCGTTAAATTCAATTCGCACAGTATCTGTACAACAATATCCGTTTGATTCCTGAATAAACTATAAGTGATAAGATTTTCATCTTCCGCATATTCATGGTTCATTTTCAGAGTGTTCGGCGACAGGACACAGATTATTACCAGAATGCTCGTAGATTGGATGAATAGTCTTCCATAGGGTCTCGGCAAACACAACGCATTTGCCCATTTCGTCGCCTCGGTGCTAAAGGATCCTATCTGACACTCGTTAGAGTGGCAGATAGGATCATTTAGTTCCGAGGCGACGATTTGTACAACGTCGGCCCGAAATTGTACAAATGTTACACAAATGTTAAAACATGTTATTTCTGCTTAAACTATCTGTTTTTATAAATGTCACTAAACATTCAGAATTACTGTTAAAAATCGACACATTCATGAGGAATACAATTATTTCATCCAGTTTAGATATATCTATTTGTTACGATAGCACTTGTAGATTTGTGTGTCAGATTGTGCAGGCATCACGTGGCGAATCAGCGCACTAGATAGGTGTCTGCTTCTAGAGAATATCAATCAATCTATATTATAAAGTTGATAGTTGACACGAGACTGAAACCAATTGATAAGTTCAAGCACGTATAGGGCAGCATGATTCGGACAAGTGAACCTGAAATACAGATTATCAAAATGTCGACAGCAGTCTGTAATTACGGCATGTCCCTTCACCATCACACGAATGCACGTAGACATATGTTGTGCTGCAAAGCCAAAAGGAAGTATCTGCTTACTTGTAAAGTAAGCAGAAACTGCTTTCTGACTTTGCAGGGCATATCCAGTTATATGCTGTATGGTTTAATAAGTGCTATATAACGTTGACTCCTAGTTTGATTTTCAAATAGTATGTGTAATTTTAACTGGCTGATCAGCAACCAAATTTTTTTTTCAGTTTAAAATCATCATATGTGTTTTAGTTAGCTCTTTCCGCTTCATTTGAATACCCACAGCCAATATAAATATTTTTCTCTTTCAGTGCAGTGATCGACTTTCTACGTCAGAATCTGACGTGTCTAGAGTCGGTCCCCGCGGCACCTTGACCCGACGTTGCTTTCATGCTGGGCCACCGTCTACGACGTTGGCACAACATTAAGACAACGTTGGTTCAATGTGCCTGAAAGGATTGGGTCGAAATAAATATTGGATGACAAAGTGGGTGCAGAGGGATTTTTGCATTGCTACGCATACATCATACATGTACATGACAGACAAATTTTCAAGTGTCAGCAGTATAATGCTATATACACTTAATATATTATTTGATACGCTATTTAACCCTTTAAGCCCTCACGATGCATTAATGCATCATTTTACATCCCTGAAAACACGCTTAATTTCCTACAACTAGGGGTTTTAGAATGCAAATTTCCATGAAACTGGCTTACCAATACGTGGTAATTTTCTTCGATTTTTCACCCACTTCAAATCATCTTCATCCTCTACAAGTCGAGAATTGCGACAATAGTAAATTCAGGTTTGAAAGGATTAAGCTCATTTTCTTGTTGTGAAATATGGGCTGCTCGTGAAGAATTAATCATTTACCATTCTTTTACCATGGCTAAGGCTACATCCGATATTTTCTAAAAATATTTTATTGGTAAATAGTTTATTGGTAAACAGAATAATAATGGTGTACATGTACATGGAGTTTGGTGAAAAGCCGTTTTAATGGGTCTCCAGGGCCCCCGCCAGACCCGAGGATTGCGGCGCTGTGCGAAAGGCCACTGCGCTTCACATAATAATTGCACAGCGAAACCCAAGTCTCCGGCCGTCAGACGCGATCATTTAATACCGCGGTGACAACATAAATTTTTATTATTAATATTTTTTATATTTTTTTGTTAGCCCAGGGTCGCAGACATGATTGAATGCAGTTTAAACTTATCGTGAAATTATTTATACAAAATGTCATAAAACTCATTATGTTAGGGGTCTTGTTGAGTTAAAAAAAAATCCGACAACAAATTGGATTGGCCAGACGTGGCAATTCATTCGTGCTGGCACACATCTCCGCCAACATGAGACGTTGAGCCAACGTTGGTTTACTGTTGAACCACCGTATGCGTGGGTCTAGCATCGGCTAGGAAAGATAGTGAGTCACTAGCGGATTAAGTTTGCAAATAGGATTGTATTATTCTCCCACATAATAGTTTGACATACTAGTCTCAGGTGTGGGAATATAGAGTGTGTGTTGACCAAGTACACACATATCAACTTTCATGGTAGACATATGGTGTTATAATTAGTCAAGTGTGACAGAGCTATTGAATATAAGAGATACTCATTATGGTCGGATGTGTTTTAACTCTCGTAGCTCTACATTCTTAGCTGGCAAAAAATCCCTCGCCCTCGACCCTTTTTACAGCTGAGAATGTAGAGCTCCTCAGGCTTTACCCTATACATAATATAGTCAAAATGCTCGGCCTCAAACCGCCAGGGCTCGAATTTCGAATCCTGTGTCTGGATGGCAGTGTCATATCATTCATCTCACCATCCTCAGGAGGTTCTCCTGGCCCACTTTAGTCTATATGTGCACAAAGAAGCCCTAAAACCCTTTTCGTTTCATTTCATCTCATTTGTGCCGCCGCAAAAGTCATTAGTTGTTTCCAAGCGGAGTGAAATACGACCAGCGCACGCGACAATAAATATATCCGGAGATCACGATGCATTTTTGCTGGACGAATTATTGCATCAAAAAGAAAAAAAACGAGGAGCCGTTACTTTTCATTCGCTGCGGAATATATAACACTCTGATCACAAAGTCGAGAAAAAATTGGCAGACGAGACAGCTCGAATAAATTATTCTGTAAGTTCAAGTTCAATGGAGCAGCTCCCAGGGGATAGTCCGTAATAACAGACTCTGTGTGCGATACACAGTCTGTAATCATTGCCATTCGTAAAGCTGTGCCCCTAAATCTGGTGCGCGGACTGTTGATTGCGCAATAAATAACTGCGTTATGTTTGATCAATTATGTTTATATTATTTTATAATGACGGATTTACATCTCATTAGAATAATTCCCTATCTTTATAGGTGAATTTATCATTTAAATGGAGCTACCCTCAGATTTTTCATGAAATTATTTGTCTCAGCGTGCACTGACCACCAGCAGAGAAAACCACAGCTTTTTGCTATGCTGTCCATCTCTGACGTTGAACAATGCTGCTCACGTCAAACTCGGCCTACCAGGGGAGTGCCCGGTGCCGCCTTTAATAAGACGCCCGAAATCAAGGGGTTCACCAAAATAACCCTCCTCGACTCACTGCAGGTGCGAGGAGCAATATCCATATAATATAAGTCGATACAGCTTGATCTCAAAGAGAGCATATCCACAGAAAATACGACACGTTGACTCGTTGTAGGGTTAATGTTGGCCCACCGTTTTCGACGCTGGCCCAGCATTAATCCAACACTTGGTCCAACTTTAATCTAACATCTCGCGATTGCTGGGAAGGCTGTACCTTCGTCATTAGGCCGTGACGCATGCCGGCAACCGGCCAGTTTCCAGGATATTTCTCAATTGATGATCTGCGACAAAGTGTAGCAGGATAATCAAGACCGCGAGAGGCGTTAACCAAATGCTGGCTCAGCATTGTGGGCCAGCCTTGGAGATCTTGGTGCATAGCCTAACATCAACACAACATTGGGCGAACGCCTAGTGTTTACTGGGTAGTCAACCACCTGCCGTCAATGAAGTCATAACAGTCGGCTGTTATCCATAGACTGGGATTGATTTACGTCTAAATACCGGATTCTCAGTTGATATGCCGTCCGTTTGTTCGACACTCCACCCCCTCGTCTCACTCAGTTCATGACCCTTAGGTCTTTCAGTGTGGGGATCGTCTTTATACGTTAGAATCTGACGTCTGTAGACGTCAGATTCCGACGTATAAAGACATTCCCCACACTGGAAGAATTAAAATATTTTTAATTGCCGCAGACCCATAACAAAGATATTCAAATCGGGAATCGGGAGGATTTAACAAAGACATTTATGATGATTTCAAATTGAAAACAAACTTTGGTCTCCATGGTTTATAGGAAAATATTTCAGCGTTAGTCTTCATATCACGGATGTCGACTATATGGTACTGCAGCGAAGACACAAGACGTTAATGCATTTTGGCTTTGCAGAGCACAGTAGTCTTTCTCTGTTAAAAAAAAATGGAAACAATAATTCTTGATTATCTGACGGCGATACCTAAAATTCTGGCGAACTAATGAGCGAGCTAGTGTTTTGATTTTAAGCGCCTGGTAAGGGACGTAGATTACTATTTGATTACTTATTTACCCTCTGCGTTTTAATTTGGTATGCAACACATCTTTGACGTGCGAATGCAGCTACATTGATTACCAGTGAAACAGAGAGTTTGCATGTGGCTGACGTTCCTTGCAGCTCATGGCAAAGCTCCAGACTATCTGTTTGAGCTACTGAAGCAGCGTGATGTATACACATAGCACTGTGCTGCCTGCTCCGACCAGACACAGACGGCACGCGTGTATCAAAATGCGGACAGCTCTCCCAGCAAACACGAAGACTCGACCCAATGTTGTTTCAATGTTGGTCCAGCGCCGTTGGTGGTGGGCCAATATTGAAACAGCATTGGGTCAAATGCTCGCGTTTGCTGGGCTTCACACAGGTGTCTGTCTACACCCACCCCTCCGCCACCATAATATTTTCGCCAGCCGATCAGGGTACTTTTAGCAAGACAGCCGGCCAATCACAAGCTTACTACAATACTTGAAATTGAGAGCGGGGGACATATGACGTCAACCATCTGCACATTTTAACATGCGAAGGAGCAGTGTCTAGGGTGAGCAGTGTACGTGATGTAAAGCACACACTGCGCTCTTCACGACATTTATTTATTTATTACAATATATTTATACAGGGTGTATATATATTATCAAAGATGCTATTTTTAAAATGCATGCCCTGTCATACATTCACACAATGCATTTCAAAAAGATCTGATATTGTGAATGGTAAATGGTATTTGTAAATGACATATCACATTCATACAGCCAAGTACAAGAACTAAGACCTTTGGCGATCGGGCTGCTGCTGTACCACGACTGTGGGATGCACTGCCTGCAGAATTGAGAAATATGAAAGAGTCGGAAAAGTTCAAAAATAATTTGAAGACACATTTATTTAGAGAAGCATAATAATGGTGGTCTACTTGATGCCTCGTGTACATTTCTGGGCCCATGATACTAATGAGAAATGATGGCGCACTACAAAATGTTTTTTTCTAATGTTTTCTAACGTATGTGTTGAACGATTCCATAAGGCTGACATTTTTGTCTACGGTCACGTGATTGCTAGAACTCCCACACGAAGTCTACGAAGAAGAATCGTTCACTGAAAGATACGAAACAATACATTCCGATCAACAACAAGTCGGCTTTGCATGGGCCAGTGTCTCACCGCACCAAACTTGCATTGTTGCGCCTCATGTCTATTGATGACAGTGTAAAAGTAAAGCGGAAACTCGAGCACTCACTGGTTTTGTTAGCCTTCAATTATTACTATAGTTTAACATTTTTCCAGCTAAGTCATCTTATTTACATTCCCACCCCCTTGAAGTGAAAGTTAGTCATATTGTTTAATTAGAGACCATACATGTGTTAATCTTCATGTTTAACCCTTTCACCACTGAAGCCTGTTTTTATGTGCCATAGCATTCAGCACATAAAAACGGGCTTCAGTGGTGAAAGGGCTAAGCTCTCATTTTATTCCCGATAACAATTACTGTTCTTTTAATGATGAAATAAAATATAAAAGTCGTAATCAACGCTTAAAAGGTTAACCGTTAACCCTTTAAGCGCCGGTGCCGCATATATTCGGGCTTTCATTTTTTATTAGCACATTTGGTACCGCCTTTTAAATATGTTAAATATAAAATGTGACATCAATCAGCAATATTTGAAAACAGTTGACCTCCATTTTGTCAAATCTGAATAATTTTCACCCCCTTGAAGTTGTGGATCGCGTCAGCGAGACACAACTTCAAGTGGGTGAAAATTCAGATTGAATAATTTGGCGGTTAAAGGGTTAAAGCGCGTAATTATTGTTGTATAAACCATGGAGACCAAAGAGTTTTTTCAATTTGAAATCGCCATAAATGTCTTAGTCAAGTAGTTCCGCTTTATTTGAATACCTACGTTGTGGATCTACGGCCATTGCAAATATAATAATTCTTACAGTGCGGGGATCGACTTTAGACGTCAGAATCTGACGTCTACAGACGTCAGATTCTGACGTATAAAGACGGTCCCCGCACTGAAAGGGTTAGGCATGCATGTGACGGTTTATAACATCGTCAAAAGTGGAACTCATGGAACTTCTCGGATCTTAGCGGCAAAGTTTGCGGGTCGACCATTGTCAAAATGAATACCTATCCCACGTCGATTATAATAACATTCGTCTGCTTGTATTCAGCTTGGGGAACAATATGGGATCGATGGCCCATACTGATTATTCATGTAGGCGTTATTATAGTCAAGTGGTCCAACCCATTGTGGGCTCAAATGAAAGGGGTGCGTCGGCTGGATCTATTATGGAGTTCATCTTAAGAAGTACCGTTTTGCCTTGGCGCATGGTATATTTTGTCCATTGAGTTACAATAAAAATAATGGCGCACGGTTTATAGTAAGCCACAGCATATTGAGAATCCAGTATTAACAACATATAAAAGGGACTCAATCAGGCTAAAATCGGTGATTTTATTTTGGCTTCTTAATATGACCATATTATGTAAACATGTCCATAGACTAGAACTGCAGAAGTATTTTAATATTTGTGCTGCGCATTCGTCAGTTGGGATATATATAGAGACGAAATTCTCGATTTCTTATTTTGGGCATGCATGTCCGAAATACATCATGTGGTCATATTAAGAAGCCAAAAGAAAATCACCGATTTTCTGATGATATTAGCCTGTTTAATCCCCTTTAACCTTATCCTGCTAATCACGACTTTTGTCTTTTTTAATCCGTTATATTGGTCGATCAAATCACTGATATTGAGAATGGAATTGGTCTTTAAACATCAAGATTTGTAAATGTTTTGTCACAAATTAAACAAATAACAGTAATTTTCTACCACTTGAGGTTGTGGATCGCGGTAGCGAGACACAACCTCAAGTGGTTGAAAATGTAAAAGAAAAATTAACAGGATCAGTAAAAAATCAGTGTAATTTATGCTATATGTATTATAACGTAGTGGGTGTACTTTTGACATTCAGACGTATTGAGTTGTCTTGTCTTGCTATGTCACAATGGCGAATGAACGCTGACCACAATAAGACCACATTGCTGAGTGCTTCTATATATATTATACCGACCACGTCATTGTGTGGGTGTCAAATCCAATTGTTATCCATTGAAATCACTAATTTCAACTATGATAGATAATTAAAATAGTAAAATAATATTCTGATGTTTAGTTTGTATATATTAGGTAAATGCTTTATTTTATTTGTCTGAAGTTGCTAAGTGCAGGTCCATCCAATCCAGGTTCAAATGAATTGAAAATCAAACTAAATATGCATTAAACATGCACTAAAATGCATTACACTATTTGTCTATTTATAAACAAATGATTAATTTAAAAATAAATATATTAAACCATACGTGGACGAAAAGCAGCTATGTGGCTCTGCAACGCCAACATGCAGTTCTTGTAAAGTAAGCAGATGCTACCTTTCGGCTTTTCACGGCAGTCTAGTGGAATACAATTTTACATTTAAAAGTACTCGCATTCTTTCTAAGTGATGGGAATAAAATAGTTGTGGGTGAAAAAACCCACTCGAAGTACCTGTAGGCCTATCAGCATGTGGTTTCTGACATTTCATTCGAGTGAAGAGAAAACAAAAATATTGTACTCCCACGTTTAGTGTTTAGAATTATGTCCCCACGCAAATTGATAGCAGCGTTCCGTTCGTGTATTTTGATAGTCTCTACAAGCCCAGGGTAGATTGGCTTTTCCATTTGGCTTTCGTTTTTCTCATACGGGTCCAATAACACATTGAACCTTACAGCGCGGGGATCGACTTCAGTCGTCAGAATCTGACATCTATAGAAGGTCAGATTCTGACGACTAAAATCGATCCCTGCACTGCAATAGACCCATAACATAAGTATTCAAATGAGGCGGAAACAGCTAAATAAGACATTTATGATGAATTCAAATTAAAAAAAAACCTCTACTCTCCATGCTTTAGACAAACATAATTCAGCTTTGTGAGCTGGTGTTAAGAAACGTCATCTCGCACATGAGATACCACGTATTATTACAGCATGTCTAGCTAAGCAGACCCCTTCAACGAATTGGCAAATAATCTGCTAATTTGTGCAGAGTTTTCACTTGACATTCAGGAATTTGATAAAGCATATACCCTAGGCCATAACTAACCAGTAGCGCATGTTTAGGCCCGGCCGTAGGCCAGGAGCCTATTAAGTTTATGTTGCCTGAGTTTGTGTCCTATTTAGTGGAAAGTCGGTGCTGTATGTCCCTCTATAAACCCATTACACTAATTCCGGAAATGTAGTGCATGTTAAATGGTCTAACTTTTGAAATATTCAATATAATTTTGCGATTTTTTTACCGATGTTAGGAGACGACGTGGGATTAGCCTGTACAAAATTTCAAAGACTCAGATGGAGATATCGACGGAAAACGTGCGCTGTACTGATTTAACAAAATAATTGTGGCCCAGGGTATAAACATTTGAATTCACCTTGGGTTGGGAATTGCAGCAGTGATTAAAATCTCAAGGTGAATACAGATGTGAAGCCCACCTGGTTGTTGTTAGCCTTAAAGCGCTGCATTTTTAATGTAAAAATCATGGAAACCAAAGGTTTTTTTCAATTTGAACTCATCATAAATGTCTTAGTTAGCTCTTTCTGATTCATTTGAATACCTACATGTATGTTATGGGTCTTTTTACTCATATATTGCGGGGATTTACTTTAGACGTCAGAATCTGGCGTCTAAAAACGCCAGATACTGATGACTAAAGTCGATCCCCGAGCTGTAAAGGTTAAACAAAAGAAAACAAAGTTAATATTTTGTAGTGCATCTAGGTTTTTATAACAGCGTGGTAGGCCGCAACTCTTCAGTTGAAAAACTACTCCTTCATGCTGGTCAAAATGTGAAGTCACAAACCGGTATTTTTAAATTAGTTACGTTGGCGTGAATCATTGTTGTCAAGGATGACAATGATCTAGACGCTATTATATATATAGTGACAGAGTTAATGTCTACCACAGTAATCGCAAATATCAAATATTAATACGTGATCTTCATTTCCCCCCCAGTAGATCTGATATAAGTATAGGTCGAATGCAGGCGTTGTAATTCAACCGTTTCAAATGTCAAGGATAATCATGCGTGGTGGTGACTAATATCAGATGTATATATATATATCGTGGTTTTATTATTTTTTTATTGATGAGTGTTATTTAGTAACAATTGATAATATCATTTTTTGTAAGTAATCTGCGCTCCCTCGGTTCGCCTGAAAACGATTATCATGATTATTGGCCTTGCTTACCTAAAAACAGCCAGGACAATTTTAGCATTTATAAAATGAGATCCGTTCCGGATGGGAACGAAATGGTGTACTTCTCTCATATTAATGATGGCAATCCGACGACTCATTTTGTCAATATATATGGATCTAATTAATCTGCATCAGGAAATAAATATAAGTATTAATCTACATAGACATCAGATTATTAAGATCAATGTCTCATGGACACGCTGATATTGCCGTGGGGAATATTTCAATGCCATAAGCGATGATATGATGCTATTTTCTCACACTCAGCGCAGTGATTTTCATCATGACGCGTATATCGGTATCAGCCCATATTGCACTCTAGCTGTAGTTGAGCTCCAATCTATGGAAGTTGTGACTTTGATCGTAAGAGAAAATACAAACGTTGTTCATTTTTGTGCGAAATGGAGAAAAACAGCCTTTAGGCAAAAACCTTATTCATTGGATGAGTGCTGTATTTTCCCATATCGCACTCAAATAAGCACCGTTTGCATATATTCAATTCACTGATTAACTGACCTTTTTCTCTTGAGGACCTTGAGGTCTGGCGTCGCATTGTTGAAGCAGAACCAGCGTCACAATCAGCAGCGGGAGCGAGCCTCTTAGTCGTGATGACCGCAACCCCAGGCACCGCATCCTCTACGATCTGGCTGGGCTCTTTCTCGGCACACGATCTCAGGTGTTTGAAATAATCTTTTGTATTACGACACAGGAGATTAGTACTTTATCCTGTTTTGTCAGTTCAGCAAGGGCTCGAACCCGCGAGCCTCTGTTGCACAGAATCGAGGCTGGTGCTCTTTCCGAGGGGTTTGATGCAGGTCTGTAGGATACTGAGGTGTGAGCATGGAGGCAGATCCGGATGGGGTTTTAAAGATGCCGGTTAGGCCACGGGAGAGGGGGGGGGGGCCAGAAGGGGAGGGCCACTTATGATGACATAAGGTAGGTTAGGAGTAGACCGCAATGGGAAGAACTGCGTGGGAAGTCCGCAACCACAACTACTCCACTAGTGGACCACCGAGGGGGAGGGGCACTGCGGACTCCTGTTGGATCTCCCTTCCCGGTGGCTGAACGAGCTTCTGCGGTTGGCCATCGCCACCACAAACTGTCCTGCAAAGCAAAAAGGCAGTATCTGCTCACTTTTCAAGTAAGCTGATACTGCCTTTTGGCATTGCAGAGCACTGCCTATCGCGCAGGTGGCTCTCTACCCATGGACACCAGCGGAAACTCAAAATGCAGCAGTTGCGTACTCTCAATACACGCAGCTACTGCGTTTTGGCATTGCAGAGCATTGCAGAGCACCCCGCTCCTCTCCTGTGACGGCATTACTCGATGGCTTCTGTCGCGAGGAACGATTTGACGGGAGGTAGCGACACCAACCAGCTGGTTGACAGACCAGCCATGTGACATGAAGAAACAACAAAAGTGTTTATCACCGGGGAAACAGCAGAACCCCCTGTCTACGTTCTCTATACCCGCCGTCAGAGGTGGTGGTCCTAGGGTAGTGGTTAGCACGGGGTTCGGTTCCCGGTCTCGGCGGTTTGAAAGAAACACAAAATGTTTCTTTCCCATCCACGTGCGAAAGTTAGTTTTGTGGGGAGCCTCCGTGACCGAGAGGTAGCGTGCTTGGCATCTAATAAGATGGTCATAAATGATCGCTTCACATATGCCACAAGACAAAATCAACATAAATATATTGCGCGCAGGATAAAAATGAAAAAGTGTTTGATATTGTCAGACTGGGGAATGTTTATATACTGTAGATCTGGTAATATTCAGAGGGTTTTGATTTTCGCGAATTTCGAGGAGGACAAATTCGCGCCAATTCGAGAATTTCGCGAAAATTATTATTAGTATAGCACAACTAAAGAAAAAATGAAAATTCGCGAATTCTAAACGTTGTGAAGAGTCTCAAAATCAGAAATTCGCGAAAATTCAAACACGCGAAAATTACCAGATCTACAGTAACTATCAGGTTTGGTGTAACCCAGCCGATACGATAAGTTAAACCAGTGTTGTTTCAACGTTGGCCCATCGTCTTCGACGCTGGCCCAACATTAAAACAGCACTGGTCCAACGTCTCGTGTTTGCTGGGTATGGCCTGATACTCGAGGGGTATAATTGACTGAGGAGTATGAAAGGTAACCTTTACAAATATTGTTTGCTGAAGTATTGTTCTATAAACCATGGGGACTAAAGGTTTTTCATCATAAATGTCCTAGTTAGCTTTTCCGCTTCATTTGATTACCTATGTTATTGGGGGCGGGGGGGGGGGGGTAGTGGTTAGCACCGCTGCCTTTCACGCCTGAGTTCGGGGCTCGGTTCCCGGTCTCGGCGGTTTGAAAGAAACAAAAATGTTTCTTCCCCATCCACGTGTGAAAGTCAGTATTGTGGGGAGCCTCCGTGACCGAGACGTAGCGTGCTCGGCCTCAGACCGCCAGGGCTCAAATTTCGGTTCCGGTGTCTGGAGGACAGTGTCATCTCATTCATCTCACCTTCCTCAGGAGGTTCTCCTGGCCCACGTAACCTATGTGCCCAAAGGTGGCCTAAAGCCCAATTCATTTCATTTCCTTTACCTATGTTATGGGTCTTCTGCCGTTACAAATGTGGTATTTTTTCCATTGCGGGGATCGTCTTTATACGTCAGAATCTGACGTATGCAGACGTCAGATTCTGACATATAAAGACGGTTCCCGCACTGAAAGGGTTGATTTCAAATCAATATCAAGTCTGCTGTTGAGATATTGACAATTACAATTCATTTTAACCCTTCACCCGCCGGTGTCACATATATTCGGGTTTTCATTTTTTATTAGGACATTAAGTATCACTTTTTAAACATGTTAAAGATAAAATGTGACATCAATCAGCAATATTTGAAAACAGTTCACCTACGTTTTTCAAGTCTGAATAATTTTCACTCGCTTGAAGTTGTGGATCGCGTCAGCGAGACACAACTTTAAGTGGGTGAAAATTCAGATTGAATAATTTGGCGGTTAAAGGGTAAACTCAGTAAACCCTTTCAACGCCGAAATATTGTTGTATAAACCATGGGGAACAAAATGTTTTTTTTTCAATTTGAAATCATCATAATTTCATTCGTTCAGTGCCGGGACCGATTTTTAACGTCAGAAAAATGATGTCGGATAAAAAACGATTCCTATATGTTTCAGAATGAGCTCCCTCACCTGCACAAAACATAACCGGAAAAACTTTGATTTCATTACAATTAGGCTACACATGTTTTTGATCGTGGGAAATAGAAATATAGATATTGACAATATATAAGTAACAGATTGAGTTAGTTATTAATAAGTTAAAGAATTATGTTTTCCATCCGATATGCCTGGTCCCAATAGCCATAAATCTGTAGAATTAAAAACGTCGATTACTGTGTGAATATAATTAAATACGGACATATAAACCCGTGTGATTAGTGTCTGATAAGGCCACTGTGTTTTACTTCTCTGTTTTAGATAAGAAAAAAACCAAAATCTAATGAGGGAGGGTGGAAAAAAACATAAAAAAAAAAAACATCGAACCTAATTTTAGAAAAGTTAATGAGGATGACCAAATGAAAAAACATTTGATAAATGTCTAGAAAAAAAACAAGAAAAAAAATAACTGTTTTTTTTTACTGTTTTTTTTCGGAAATCGGCAATAATCTAATGCGCGCGCTGGGCATGTTTTTTTTGGTAATGCGCGGCCTAAATCTAATGCGCGCGCTCATCTAAAACAGAGAAAAAACATAGTGACCTGACGAAAAGGTTATATCGACGTGCGTGAGCACGATATATTTAGGACTATGCTGGCCAATGTGGGATGGGTGGGGGTGTTATTGAAGATATGGTATTATATGAAACTCAATGACCTCGACCTCCTTTGTTTTCACCGAGCTGGCTAATACAATGAAGTATGGGGGAGGGTTCTTATATAACCTTGTTTTCACCGAGTGACGTCACTGCGTTTCACAGAATGAAGTATGGGGGAGGGGGTGTTATATAACCTTGTTTCACCGAGTGACGTCACTGCGTTTCACAGAAGATCAGGTTTTTATTATTTTATCAACCCTTAAAGCGCTGAATTAATTTGTGAAAAAACATCGCAACCAAATGTTTTTTTTTCATTTTGAAATCATCATAAATGTCTTAGTTAGCTCTTTCTGATTCATTTGAATACCTATGTTATGGGTCTACGGCCATTAGAAATATTTTTACTCTGACAGTGCGGAGATCGACTTTAGTCGTCAGAATCTGACGTCTACAGACGTCAGATTCTGACGACTAATGTCGATCCTCGTACCGTTTAAGGTTACAATTGCACAACATTGCCGTTTAGCTTTGAACCACTGTTTACGACGCTTCCCCAACATTAACCCGAGCCAACATTAAAACAGCATTGGGTCGAAGCCTGTGCTGCCTTAATTAGTGTACTTCCCATTCAGTAGAATGCTCCGGAGCGGCGTTGGGCCAGTATCTGCGACGCTGTTACAACATTGAGCCGGCAATGGGTTGGTGTATAAGTTGTTCATCATGCATTGTAGTCTATGTGTACCAGCCAGCTAGCATAAAGCACTGCCCAGTGCTGAATGGATGCTGGCCAGCGCCGGCCACGGTTGACCAACATTGAACCGGCATTGAGTTAAAGTTAAGCGGACTGGTATAGTGGACACAGACGTCCGTTGAAGATTGTGATGAACATTAAAGATGTGTCAGCTGGCTATACGATATAATATGATAATATGATATGATATATGATATAATATGATATGAAATGATATGATATGATGTGATATGATGTGATAAAATTATTCCCATACCGTGGTATTCTGCACATATGCAGATCAGGACTCTTCACAGTCATAACCTATATACAACATATACATGGATGTGCGATTTGTCCACAGTCGAATTAACACGTCCAGGTTTACAAATGAGTCTGTGCTTGAAGGTTAAACAATATTAGAATACAAATTGAATTTAGACACAGAATAAATTGGCTTGCCAATCCGCTCTTAGATTCATCATGCTTTCGCTTCACAGCACTAGTGTCGAGGCCAATGACACAAAACGAAATTGAAATAAAATAAAAATATATAAATGTTATTATATAATCCTGTCGGCCAGGGTCGGATCATATGACATCATTTTGATGCCCACAATTACATTCCTAACCTTTAAAGCACTGATTTTTCTATGTGAACCATGGAGACCAAAGGGGTCTTTTCAATTTGATATTTATGATGATTTCAAAATTGAAAAAACCCTTCGGTTTCTATGTTTTGCATAAAAATATTTCAGCGCTTCAACATTTACATCCCGGGGATCGACTTTAGACGTCAGAATCTGACGTCTGTGGACGTCAGATTTTGACGTCTAAAGTCGATCACCGCTCTGTGAGAATTAAAATATTTGTAATGAGCGTAGACCCATAACATAGATATTCAAATGAATCAGAAAGAGCTAACTAAGAAATGTATGCTGATTTCAAATTGAAATAAACCCTTTGATTGCCATGTTTTATACAAACTAATTCAGCGCTTTAACCCTTACAGCGCGGGGATCGACTTTAGACGTCAGAATCTGTCATCTGTAAACGTCAGGATCTGACGTTTGTAGATGTCAGATTTTAACGTCTAAAGTCAATTCCCTCGCTGAACGAATTAAAATACCCCAAATGCTAGCGTGAAAGCCAGCGGTGCTAACCACTAGCCTAGGGTCCACGCCCTGGTAGTGTACATGGCGATGTATATGAAAGCTCAATGCGACCTTATCTCCTTCTTGTGTAATTTAGATGAATGAATTTATTAACCTTTATCCTGTTAAGTTATTCAATTTTAATTTTCAACCACTTGAGGTTGTGTCTCGCTACCGCGATCCACAACCTCAAGTGGTTGAAAAATTATCATATATGTTTAATTTGAGGCCGACAATTTACAAATCATGATGTCTAAACATGCATTCCATTTGCAATAACTGTGATTTAATCGGCTAATAAGACATAATTGAAACGAGAATTGTCGTGATCAGCAGGCAAAGAGTTAAATTCCCCTTATTTTGGTGTGTGGACTGTGGACTGTGCACATGGCAGGGAGATCATGATAGTTCATTGGCTTTCTGTTTTAGAGACATTTCTGTGAAACGCAGTGACGTCACTCGGTGAATGGAAGGTTATGTAAGACCCCCTCCCCCATACTTCATTCTGTGAAACTCAGTGACGTCACTCGGTGAAAACAAGGTTACGTAAGACCCCTCCCCCATACTTCATTGTATTAGCCAGCTCAGTGAAAATAAAGGGGGTCAAGGTCATTGAGTTTCACAGAATAAACTAAAACATGTAGTAACTAGTTTTATCAATTATTGGGAGAAAATCTTCTTCTGAGACTAGTGGCTGGTTTCAGCCACAGACTGACCCCGTACAAAATCGTGGGACGTTTCTTTGGAAGGTCATATCTAAGATTTGCCCTCGAAAAATCAGGTCAAAAAATATGTTTTTACAATTAGTAACATTTTAGTTACATGCCCGCATGCTCAGCTCATAGATCGTAGAGACAATTAACAATTATTGATATTTTTCGGCCCTTGGGGTCCAGATTGCTCTCAGTCACCGCCGGGTAAAACGAATGCAGCAATCGCCGGCCTCGGAGGGGACGACACGGCTAGTGTGAGAATGTGTAGACGATGCAACTAGCATGTACATGTTGATCACGTCAGCGAGACCCAACTTGAAATGGCTGAAAATTGTAATCACAAGACTACATAATAGGCGCACTGTGGATAAGCAGTGTTGGATAACGAGCTCGCTGCACTGATTGAAAAAAAGATTGGTAACCGAGTCCGGAATTCATCATCCATTCCAGTATTTTGAAGTGAACAGCCCTGCAAACATAAGACGTATACCCAATGTTGACCCAATGTTGGTACAATATTGTGCCAGCGTCGCAGACGTTGGCTCAATACTGTACCAACATTGGGTCAACATCTCGTGTTTTGTGACATTGACCCAATGTTATTTTGTGGTCGGGCCAGAGTCGCAAAAGGTGTCTGAAATAAAATCAACGAACTGTGCTGTGCGTGTCGTATTGGTGCAACAAAACACAATCAGAAGTTATACTTTTTATTAGTAGCATGGGGAAATTGGTTTGGTTGACCAGATACTGACCAGCTGCTGACCAGACAAGCACATTTGAGTTTCAGGTCAAATTATGGTGACTGTATGACGTCATTCTTATTGCAACATGACGCCTTGAAAAGCGAGGATGCTGGCGAATAGTATATTAAACAAAACCACAGAACCACAGAAGTGTAAATCATGAACCGCATTTTTTCACAGCCTATCATCCTCAGTTGTTGTGTCACGAAAATATTTCGTCTGCGCCTCAACCATAATCACCAGTGACATCTGAACACCATCAGAGAGCCATCTGACACTGGTCCCACAATCATCAGAGAGCCATCTGACACTGGTCCCACAATCATCAGAGAGCAAACTTACTCTGACACTGGTCACACAATCATCAGATAGCCAACTGACACTGACACTGGTCACACAATCAGAGAGCCAACTGACACTAGTCCCACAATCATCAGAGCGCCAACTAACACTGACACCGGTCACACCATCATCAGAGAGCCAACTGACACTGACACTGGTCACACAATCATTAGACAGCCAACTGACACTGACACTGGTCACACCATGATCAGAGAGCCAACTGACACTGGTCACACCATGATCAGAGAGCCAACTGACACTGACACTGGTCACACAATCAGAGAGCCAACTGACACTAGTCCCACAATCATCAGGGCGCCAACTGACACTGACACTAGTCACACAATCATCAGAGAGCCAACTGACACTGGTCACACAATCATTAGAGAGCCAACTGACACTGACACTGGTCACACAATCATCAGAGAGCCAACTGACACTGGCACTGGTCACACAATCATTAGAGAACCAACTGACACTGACACTGGTCACACAATCATCAGAGAGCCAACTGACACTGACACTGGTCACACCAGCATCAGAGAGCCAACTGACACTGACACTGGTCACACAATCATTAGAGAGCCAACTGACACTGACACTGGTCATACAATCATCAGAGAGCCAATTGACACTGACACTGGTCACACCATCATCAGAGAGCCAACTGACACTGGCACTGGTCACACAATCATCAGAGAACCAACTGACACTGACACTGGTCACACCATCCTCAGAGAGCCAACTGACACTGACACTAGTCACACAATCATTAGAGCGCCCCACAATCAAAAGTTGAGAGGAATAATGACTATGCGGGTTCTGAACAGTGTATTGACAGAGTGTTCTACAGGTTGTAAGTGAGTGACACACGTGTCACCTGATAACATGTGACACATGGTAACACGTGTCATCTGATGACATGTGACACATGGTCTATATATAGCACAAGCTGCTGCGCTGCTCATCCATCTCACAACCAGCAAATTATGCTTATGTGCAACAGGGATGGCGCTCCGAGTTGCTGATGTGAAACATACAATCTAGCGTCTATTCTCGCACTTATGATGTTTTCTTTTACTACATAATGAAATGAATAGGGCCTTAGGCCACTTTTGTGCACATATAGGCTAAATTGAGCCAGGAAAACCTCCTGAGGATGGTGAAATAAATGAGATGACACTGTCCTCAAGACACAGGATTCGAAATTCGAGCCCTGGCGGTTTGAGGCCGAGCACGCTACCTCTCGGTCGCAGAAGTTTCCCACAGTACTGAGTTTTACACGTGGATGGGGAAGAAAACATGTTTTGTTTCTTTCAAGCCGCCGAGACCGGGAACCGAACCCCGTGAAGGGCAGTGGTGCTAACCACTACCCTAGAGCCCCCGCCCTCTTTTATGGCGAGATCAGCCCACCTCGCACGCTCTCCTTTACGCTTCACTGCTCAGTTTAATTTCGCCGTTTCAGAAAAATATTCCTGCGAGAAATGAAATGAAATGGATTGGGCTTAATGCCACTTTTGTGCACATTTAGGCTACACTGGGCTAGGAGAACCTCCTAAAGATGGTGAGATGAATGAGATGACACTGCCCTCCAGACACAGGATTTGAAATTCGAGTCCTGGTGTTCTGAGGGCAAAACGTCACCTCTCGGTCACGGGGGCTCCCCACTATATTCGTACGAAAAAGTATATACTACGTCGTTGGGTATCGCGAGATCGGGTGATCTCCGCACTCGCCTTCGCATAAAGGTTTGATGTGGTGTTGACTGGTGCTGAAATGAGCCCATCTCTACTTCCCAATGACGTCGTAGGCATATAGCATGTATGGACTAGACCTAAGACGTTTTTTATAGACTTCCACCCGTCTCACTGCAAAATAGAGAAAGCTCATTTGCTAAACTATTATTAGGAATTTTTGTCTCAGAATGAAAGTAAAAATGTTAAAAATGCTAAAAAAAAATATATATAGCTCATGACTTCTATAACTATTTATGTAGGGGCCTATATAAAAATACGCATCGTGGGGGTTGTGGTGAATACCATGAACATAACTAAAACCACAATTTATAAATTAAGTTTTATATTTTTCACGCTTTTAATCATGTTTATACAGTGCTGTAAAACAAAAATTCGTATAATGAAACCGCTTAATAAGATATAATAATGATGAAAATACCAATAATAACTGGAATGATATGTCATATTTGTATAAGAATGCAGAAACTGTATTATTTATATTTAAATTCTGCTTTACAGGAAATGTTGTAACATATATATATTATTTATTGCCCGTGGGACCATTTAAAAGAACAGGATAATTATTAAAATAAAAGTTTCAACAAATTTAGAGAAAATCAGAGAATTGTATTCGCGAATATAAAACGTTTTGCGAAACTGTGATGATTTAAACATTTAGAATATCAGACCAGTGTACTGAGTTGGCTTTAATTTAAATAAGTGCTGTGCCTGGTTGTAAAAGCCTTCAATTATTTCAAAATCTTTATTGACTGGGTAGTTGGAATTTCAAATGCAGTTTGTTGATAAAGTGAGCGAGATGGAATCATAGACCTAACTAGTAACTGTATGGTAGTAGCTAAAATTTGTTTCAGACAAGCAAGATACATACTAACTATTTAAAACTAATTAAAACCATACTTATGACATAATAACGAAGAAAAGAAAATTCGATCCGGATTTGTCTTACATATTCTAGATCTATTATTGAGATGGCCGATTCTTAACCATCGCATGATCTTCAGAGGCGGGAACTGTGACGTAGAACAAGACCGGACGACCAAAATATTAAAAGGGCATGCAGAAAATGAGAGGCGAGCGCAGTAGCCGCGATTGAGTTTTTCGAATGAAATAACGTCAAGAGAAGCAAATGAAAACAATGACTAATTATGTCATACGTGTTTTTTTAGATTTCAAGAGGTCCTCTAAAGTCATTCGTTCTTGGCAACATGACCAGCATTGATTTTTACAACTAAACGAATCTATTTAATTATTTGAGATATGTTTAATAACACATTTCACTAATTCAATATAATTTTTTGTTACCTCGCATCACTCACAATATTTTTTTGGATAAATCGCCAATACAAATATAAAACGTAAGCTTGGAGAGCATGCCATGTGGAGTCAAAATTTAATAATGAGTAGGCCTAGTGAATAATTGAAATAGCCGCTGATTAACTGCGGCAAATTTCATGTCAGGATAAATATACAATGAAATATTCAAACACTTTTCGCGTGCAGACGCTTTCAAAAGTTTTAAACCTTTTATGCAAAAAATACCTAATGAGAATTTTTAAATTCACATAACTAGATCTAAAATTAATCATAACAGCTTTTACTTTCAGAAGTAACATTTTTGCATTCAAAAGTGGTAATTTCGTCAGCAAGTGTTAATCTGTTAATAACAGTCTATGGACACTGGTACAACTGGTAAATTAATAAAAACACATAGCTGATCAAATATGCGTCGTTGACCGTAAATAGGAAACGGAGTGTTTCTCCAGTGATGGAAAACAGATTTTCTGACTATCGAGCCTTCTGACTAACGGGCCTTGACCAAACGGTCCCAAGTGATTTTCGATGGGTAGTATTTGTGACTAACATGCCTTCTTACTAACGGACTTTCTGAGTACCTCGCCAAAATGGTTGTCTGGTGGTCCCATTTTTTGTTACCATATATATAAGTATAATTTACAAATTCAATGTGAAGACATTCTACGCAGTCTGTCTCACTCAGCTGAGGCATGACACGACACTAACGCTGCCTGAATGTTGAGCCAGCGTCTTCGACGCTGTCCCAGCACGCAGACAGCATTATCCGGCGCTGTCACTGTTCGCTGACACGTTTAGTGACGTAACAGATGGTCGCCACGTGTCCGGTGGTGGAGTCGATCCTGATTGAGAGAGCGCACGTCTCCCACTGTGCATGGATACCACGTAATGGCTCCCTTTGTCCCTGCTGAGAGCACGGTTTTCACGAGTGTCTGTAATGGCCCGCCCCTGCCAAAGCAATCAGCATCTTGGTCTAATACCATCACACCTTTCTAAGTTATGTTACGGTGAGGTTCTAGTAGCAGGCCTTTCAGCAGTATGGTAATTGAGGCTGACAAATTATTGAGATTTAGAGTGAATCTTGATTTGGTCAGCTGTAGCTGTACATTATGACTATATGCAATATCGCGACAAAACGAAGTCCAAAATCAGATTGATAACGAGTGTACAATGTCAATCTTGTTTGACTTTGACTTAGAATCTTCACCCTGAGAGTCCTACAAATGAGCATCCGGATGGGTTTAGTCGGGTTCAGGTAAGTAGGTACAGTCTCTAAGGCAGCTCTTGAAAGCTGCCATGCAGAGACTGTTGCATGGAAATTCAATAGATTCGTAGATCTGAATGTATGAGGCGCGCAGCGCCGAGTATATTCAGATCTACGAATCTATTGTAATAGAGTTCTTTCTTCGACTTAAAATACACAAAATAGGTACATGTGCTCCAAGAATTGATAGATAAAATAGTCAGTGTGGTTAACCAAGAAACATTAGGCATGTAGTGTCAGGGTATAACCTGCATAATAATCACTGTGCCCGCCCGGGCTAGTATGCAAAATAACAGTAGATTCGTAGATCCGAATGTACTGTTTTAACAATAGACTGACGTCACCGGTGTATTTTAATATAAGTTAAAATACACCCGTGACGTCAGTCTATTGTTAAAACAGTAGATTCGGATCTACGAATCTACTGTTATTTTGTACTGGTCAGGTCGGGCACAATATGCGACTTAACCATGAAACTGCATGTCTAATATTTTATGGTTTAGCCATACTGACACTCAAATTTAGGTTTTCTATATCAAATCTTAGAACACCTGCACATACTCTGTGTATTTTAAGTCGAAGAAAGAACTCAATTACAATAGATTCGTAGATCCGAATATACTCGACGCTTCGCGCCTCGTACATTCTGATCTACGAATCTATCGAATTTCGTTCTTTCTCCTTGACGGAATTCCAATCAGAAGGGTTTTTAAATGTCAAACATGATGGTGTTCCATGCAGCGTTGTGATGGCTTGACTGTATCCACCACTACTCCTATAGGCGCTCTAGCTCATAGTGATTCCCCACCCACTTGTTTAAACTTTTAAACATACAAATGAGTCATTTTTTACGTCTACAAAATGTAAGCAAACACAATTTCTGACAATCTCTAACAGAAGCGATCTTAAATCTAAACAAAACTTGATACGTGATCAACGCTCGCAAAACGGCCCAGATGTGAATCTTTGAGAGCAGTTCTAGACCGTTTGCTATCTTGCAAAGCGAAGGTGACATCCGCTAACAGTATTTCAATCCTTATCCTCTGTGTAGTGATTTCCACCTTAAAATTACGAGACGTGCATGTATAATATCGGTATGAAGACATAGGGCATGTCGAATGAATAACCCAGCAGGCACAGAACGGAATTTCCACGTGGAATACACGTCGCCGACGAGTATTCCACGTGGAAATTCCGCTCTGTGCCTGCTGGGAAGGTGCTCGTTCAAATATTCACACCTCATTCATTGAACGAGTACATTTTGATACCGCGTTAAAATGACAACACGTTTGCAGATGGTAATCCTGAATGAGCTGACCCGTGTCGCTCGCTGGCTACAGCAGCATTCATCGCGAGACGTGTTTAGAGTAGATGTAATCAGGTAATTAGAAACCCAATATATACTTATCTTGCAGGGCTTCCTTTGCCTCGCACCTAATCATGGCTAAAAAATACCCGAAAAGCTTACTTTCATTGTGGACAAGACTATACCTTCGAGCAGACCAATGTGTCCCGAAAAGTATTTATCTTGCAGGGCTTCCTTTGTCTCGCACCTAATCTTCCACAAAATCAATGAATCAGCTCCTTGTCATAATCAGCACGTATATAATGCTATACGCCACGAGGAGAACAACCCATCTCATTTGGGGAATCCCGCCAGTAATTAGGGTAAATACTCGACCCTTGTCCTCTTGATGACGCTGTTTTAACCTGTTTGATTAGTCGATCAAATCACTGATATTGGGAGCGAAATGTGTGTTTAAACATCAAGATTGCAAATGTTTAAAATTAAACACATATGCATAATTTTCACTCACTTGAAGTTGTGGCTCGCGGTCGCGAGACACAACTTCAAGTGAGTAAAAATTTAAATAAATTAACTCATCAGGCTAAGGGTAAACCCTTTCAGCGCGGGGATCAACTTCAGACGCCAGATTCTGACGTGTAAAGACAGGCCCCGCACTAAAAGAATTAAAATATTTATAATGGCCGTCAACCCATAACACATGTATTCAAATGAATCGGAAAGAGCTAACTAAGACATTTATTATTATTACAAATTGAAAAAATACTTTGGTCTCCGTGGTTTATACAAAGATATTTTAGCGTTGTGAAGGTCAATATCAGCAATAACTTGATTATATGAACTGCGATTGAAAGGGTGCAGCTGCCACCTCATAAAGTCATAAATTGCTAGATACATCACTTTAACGCCAAGCTAGAGTTGTATAATATGGACATGTTGCTGTCTATATGTCGTGGCATTAGCCTCGTAGGATGGATGATAAGATTAATCAAATTGTACTGCAGTCCGGAGACAGTTTTCCAAATGTTAGTCCAAATGTCAGTCCAGTCTTTGGCCGAGCACGCTATCTCCTGGTCATGGCGGTGGCCCTAGGGTAGTGGTTCTCACCGCTGCCTTTCACGGTAGCGGGGTTCGGGGTTCGTTTCCAGGTCTCGGCGGTTCGAATGAAACAAAAATGTTTCTTCCCCATCCACTCGTAAAACTCAGTATTTTGGGGAGCCTCCGTAACCGAGATGTAGCGTGCACAAAAGTGGCCTGAAGCCCGATTCATTTCAGTTCTATCTTCTGGTCCTGGTTGCTTCTTTAAATTTTGAACTCAAGTGTGACGTAATAAAATGAAATGAATCGGGCTTTAGGCCACCTCTGTGCACTTATAGGCTAAATTGGGCCAGGAGAACCACCTGAGGATGGTGAGATGATTGAGATGACACTGTCCTCCAGACAAAGGATTCGAAATTCGAGCCCTAGCGGTCTGAGGCCGAGCACGCTACCTCTCGGTCACGGATGCTCCCCACAATACTGACTTGCACACGTGGATGGGGAAGAAACATTTTCGTTTCTTTCAAACCGCCGAGACCGGGAACCAAATCCCGAACTCTGGCGTGAAAGGCAGCGGTGCTAACCACAGGGCCCCCACCCTCAAGTGTGACAAGCTGTACCCAATAAATGAATTGTAATGAATGGGGTTTTAAGTCACCTTTGTGCGCTTATTGGCTAAATTGGGCCAAGAGAACTTCCTCATGATGGTGAGATGAATGAGATGACACTGTCCTCCAGTCACAGTACTCGACCTCGGACCGCCAGGGCTCGAATTTCGAATGCTGTGTATGAAGGGCAGTCTCATCTCACCCATCTCACCATCCTCAGGAGGTTCTCGTGGCCCAATTTAGCCTATGTGTGAACAAAAGTGGCCTAAAGCCTGATTCATTTTATTTCGAACCCGTGATCTCCGACTTTTCAAGCAGGCAGCTTTAAGCATCACACCGCCCCCCCCCCCCGCCCTAGGCTGTACCCAATAAACACAGAATGACGCCTCTGCTGGTTCAATGTTGGGCCAGCGTCGCAAACCAACATAGGCTCCATAAGCTGTGTTTACTGGCGCCACTACACCGTGGCCCTCAATGTCCAACATTAAAGCAACCATGGGGCAGCGCCTCGTGTTTTCAGCAGCTGTGACGCCCAGTCCACCATCTAATGGACTAATTCACTGCACCACGCTCCTAGAATGAAGAATTAGGCAGTCATATGCCATTATGTAACTATTAACAGGATGCCACGTTTTCACACCTAACGCGCCATGATGTAATCAGGTTACACTGATCTGGACAACCGAAATACAGTAACTACTTACAAGGAGTGTGAGCAGATACTGCCTTTTGGGTTTGATCGGCAGTGTACTTCTGCTAATTTGATTTACCGCATATCAGGTTATCTTGTGAGATGGCTTGATGGCCGGGATGGCGTTACCCCGCCAGTGTAGTTTTAACATTCATATAGCAGTTCATGGGTTTTAACCCTTACAGCGCGGGGATCGGCTTTAGTCGTCAGAATCTGACGTCTGTAGACGTCAGATTCTAACGTTTAAAGTCGATCCCCGTAATGTACGCGTAAATATATTTATAATGGTCGTAGACCCATAACATGGAATATTCAAATGATTTGGAAAGAGGTAACTAAGACATCTATGATGATTTGAAATTGAGAAAAAAAAACTTTGGTCTCCATGTTTTTCTAAAAAAATTAAGCGCTTTAAGGGTTAACCCTTGCACGATTACAGTCATTTTAATGTGTTGTCTTAGCAGGTTAAATCACAGTGATTGGGAATGAAATAGGTGTTTGAGCAACAGAATTTGCTGAGGTTTAATCTGAAATTAACCAAATGTCAGTAATTTTTACCCACTTGAAGTTGTGGGTCGCGGCAACGCTGAATAAAAATTCTGAAAAAATAGCGTGTCGTTTTCAACACTTTGATAGAGCGATACATACCCAAAATATAACGTTTCCAATTGTTTAGCATTTTGTGCGTCACATAATAAAACATTATATACAATTTTGGTAAATCGAGTGTCATTACATTTCATAATCTTCAGCCAGTATTTAAGAATTCTTACGTAGCTTACACACTGCATATTTGTTCAGCCTTGTTCATAGTATACAATATTATTTACAGTGTTATATTTTGAATGCTAAAATCGCTTACAAAATTGTAAATGAACGCGTTCAATAGCTTCTCCTTTATAAAATCCTCACACCTCGCTACCATAACACAGAATTGGCATAATCATCTTATCAAAAAGATCAGAGCATATATCATGTGTTACATTATCAAATTTGTTTAATAACTTCATAAGTGCAAATACAGCTTTCTGCGCTTGTCCTGCTAAAGTTGTTTTATTTTCCAAAAAGACCCCCTCCCCAGAAAAGAATACAACTCCTAAGTATATAATATGTTTCACGACTTCTAGTTCTTTTCCGTCATTATGCCATTTATCTTTACTTGTATGCCTACCACCTTTTCGAAATACAAAAAAAAATGTTTTTTCTGTATTTAACGTTATTTTCCATTTTTAATTCATTTGATATGGTTATACCTTGCTGTAGCTTGTTTCTACTGTCTGACAGTACTACTGCATCATCTGCATTAACATTCGTGCAAGGCTCATATTCATACCTTCAAATTTGTTACTTCTGAAAGTATTTTTGATGTCATTCAAATACATAGCAAATAAAAAAAGGCGACAGACATTTTCCTTGCCGCACTCCCAATAAACATTCAAATTCGTCAGTTTTTTTTCTGATCCTACTTGAACACGTGATTTGACAACACTGTACATACTTTGAATGACATCAAATTATACCAAGTGCAATTAATTTATGCCATAAGAAATTTCTGTCTATAAAATCAAAGGCTTTTCGAAAGTCGAGAAACGCACAGTATAACTTTTTTACCATTGCTTAATAAATGTGATATAATTCCATGCAAATTAATAATATGATCCTCTGTGCTCTCTATAGCTTGCACGAAAACCAGCTTGAGCTTCAATATACACACCATAAGCATCGGTCCAAAAAGAAAGCCTGTTATTTAATATTTGAGTAAAAAGTTTTCAAAACGCACTCATATGGTTATTCCCCAGGAATTGTCATTATATCACCTTTCTCTCAATGCTATTAGAAAAGTTAGGTTAATTGCGAATAAGAGAAAGCGAAGATCAAATTAATTTTTAAATTCTTAGTGAGATAGCCCCTGATCGTCCAAAATAATTCGTGAACAAGCACGACTTCTATGAAGATCCAGGGGCTCATCTCACTGAGCATCATAAAATTAAGATAATCCTCACTTTATCTTATTTTAATTTGAAAAGTTAAGATTGATCTTAACTTTTCTAAGAAAAAGTGAGAAAGTTAATAAGTCTAATTTTAGGATTCTGAGTGGGGTGAACCCCTGGCCCTTTTTCTCGTACAAGTTATGATATATCGTAGCTTAGCAATGCACCATAGCCACTGGCGAGAGAGTGGTATAGCGAGGGACATGGCGCAATGGTTGGAGCGTGGCGCTCTGCCGATGTCGCTGCCTGCCGTGCGGTTTCGAATCCCGCTTGGTGCAGGATTTTCAGAGAAATACCATGTTTCCCCCCTCTCCACGGTGTACATACTGTAGATCTAATAATATTTGCGAGATCTTAATTTTCGCGAATTTCGCGACGGGGACATATTGAAAAAATCCCGCGGCGAAAAAAATTATTATAATAGCGTGAAAGTCCTAAAATAAAAAAAACAGACAAGCACAACAAAGCCCTGATAAACGAGAAAATAAAATTAAGAAAGATATCACGAGATTAACAAATGAAATGAATCGGGCTTTCGGCCACCTTTGTGCACTTATAGGCTAAACTGGGCCAGGAGAACCTCCTAAGGATGGTGAGATGAATGACATGACACTGTCCTCCAGACACAGGATTCGAAATTCGAGCCCTGGCGGTCTGAGGCCGAGCACGCCACCTCTCGGTCACGGAGGTCCTCCACAATACTGAGTTTTACAAGTGGATGGGAAAGCAACATTTTTGTTTCTTTTAAACCGCCGAGACCGGGAACCGAACCCCGAACTCTGACGTGAAGGGCAGCGGTGCTAACCACTACCCTAGGGCCCCGACCCACGAGATTAACACCAGCGACTGATAGTTCCAAATTAATTTCGAGAAAAAAGGGATATATAATAATAGAAGAGGCACGCGTAACAAGTGATAAAAGTGTGCCCCGTCAATGAAACCACGGTTAATAAATAGACACATATTAGTCTTCAAGTTGAAAAAATGTTTTGTTTACGATAACTTCTTATTCTAATCTATATTTCACAAGTCTAATGGCCGCGTTAAATGGATAAATTAATTTAGAAAACCCATTAAAAGCACGTACAGCGTACTACATGGAGGAGTTTTAAGCCCAAACATTTTTACATAATTCCTCTGTGACATCCCGGAATATTTAGATTTAGAAGCTTGGGTGTGAAAACAGGGGATCTGGTAATTATGTATTTACTTTTTGCTGACGATATCCTGCTCTTTTAGGCACAGCCGAGGGTTTACAGGAACATATTTAATTATTTTGGGGTTTAGTAACTGTAAAAAAGTAAAGTCATACACAACTGGAAAAGGAGTTCCCGAACTCCGAGGCCCAGCTTTAGTCTGTTTGAGTGCTATAGACAAAATATCAGCGTGTTGGTCTTCTCATGGGCAAGAAACCTAAATGTCCAGTATATCTTTAGGGAAAGAACCAAGGAGACAAGTTCAAATATATCTTCGAAGTGTATTACTTCCACCACCATCGGCGGTGCTTGCCAACATTCATTCAATACTTGCCTACGATGCCTACCTGGTACAGAAGCTGTAGGCCTACCCACCAAATTCCGGCTCAATGTTGGGCCAGCATTGCAGCCCATAGCTGGTTCAATGCCGGTCAATCGTCTACGACGCAGGCCCAACACTGATCTATCACTGGGTCTGTTGTATACTTTTTGCAAACACGTCACATTCAACCAATTCATTGAAACTGCATTAGTTGATTGTATCGTGTTTTCTGACCTCTGCATTATGCTGGTGACGCTTTAACATCCCGGTGCCAGATAAACCAGATAGCCCAATGCTAGTGTAGTGCTGAGCCACCGTCTGCAACGCTGGGCCAACATTTTTTCAACCAAAACATTGAAAGCTCTTAACCACAAGCATAATCGTAAATATATTTTTTTCTGAACACTTGTCAAAGACAAAGTACTTAACCTAAGGACCTGCAACGTTATATTGCACATGTTCACAAGGACTAGTGTACAGAAATGTGAACCGTTTCCCACACACAGCACCCCTCTTTCCCTTAAATAGAACACAAAATCAGGCAAAATAAACCTAATAGGATACCGGTCGTAGGCCCGTCCTAATAAAGGTTACGAGGATGAAATATACTCAACAAAAAAAGAAACGTAACATCACTTCATGGATATACTGTTTAAAATATGTCATATGCTTCAAGGAGCTGAAATATACCACTCAATAATTGTACAGTAGAGCGTATGACCCATTTTTGAATGTTACGCTGCCAAACAGAGTTAACCCTTGTATTCCTCCATCGAATGATGTCACTCACTTGTGGCCGCTTGGCCTCAACGCGTAACGTTAGTGTCTGCGAACAACCACACGTTGCTTTATCCATTCATTTTTCATTATTCATACACAGTGGACCAACTTTGTGGCCCAAAGGCTGTTTGTAATCCTGAATAAATATTAATGTTTTAAAAAAAAAATACACGTTTTTGTACCGCACAGGGATCATCTTAAATGCATTATTTGTTATTAGTCTTCCCTGTTGTGGCTTATCAGAGGTTAAACACACCACTACACTATTGCTTTGTCCAGCCACTACATTCTAAGCCGAGAATGGAGAGTTATTGTTGATCAAGTTCAGACCAATTATCATGGTAGGCATATGGTGCTATAATCAGTCAGGTGTGACCGAGCTGTTGATTATGAGGAATACTGATTTTGGTCGGTTGTGTTTTAAGTCAGTTAAAACCCTCGGAGCTGTACATTCTTAGCTGTGAAAAAGGCCTCGGCCCCGGGCCTTTTCTACAGCTAAGAATGTAGAGCTCCTCAGGTTTTAGCCTATAATTATACAGTGTCTTGAAATCTGGTGTCCCATCTCAATATTGTTAAACTGTTTTCTGGCAATTTGAGCCGTAGCCTGGTAGCCAGAACACCTCCCACCATAACGATATATGGAGCAACAGACTCACGCTGCACAATTTTTAAACGAGGGATTTTCATCAACCCATCATTTTTTAACAAATGGACCTAAACTGAATCTGAAAACAGACTTTTTATCCCACCATCCCAGCCCGCATAATTGCATAAATTTCAAATTCTCCGCATAATGCAAACATGGTCATCTGGCCCATGAAGCCAAAATTGTACTTTCTTCAATTTTAAGATCATTTGACCGTTATTGAGGTCAAAACACAAAATGAATGTAGTTAGGAAGTGTTGTCATGGTAATTCAGTGACGTTGATAAAACAGAGAATATAATGGTCGGTTTAAATTTAAAATATTCTGACACAATAATAAAGTTCGATTGGAAATATAATGGAAACAATTTAATGCGTAGTTCCATTCAGAGCAGGGGTATTTTTTCTTCGGACCTACTAAGCCAGAAATAGAGCCTAAAATATGAATGTACTTGCTGCAAGATGTGTAAACTGCGGACTGTGGTAGAGAGCAAAATAACTCTCTCCCATCTCTCCCATCTGAAAAATATGCTTGCTATAAGAAGATAAACACCCACTCTGGCTTTATATATATGGCGACACTGGTCATTTCCCACATTTGCTAAAACAACAAGTGCAAACCTTGAAATACTGGGCTCGTTCCATAGCACCATCAGATAACAGCATCTTGAAAAACGTATACAATTGTCTACTAGGAGTAGACAGTTCGCCTATTGGTCAGTGTCCTGATTCTGCCAACATGGGATGGAATAAACCTGATTAAAATACACCGGTGACGTCAGTCTATTGTTAAAACAGTAGATTCAGAGCTACGAATCTACTGTTATTTTTCATACTGGCCCGGGCGGGCACAGTGATTACTATGCAGGTTTTACCATGATACTACATTCCTAATGTTTCTTGGTTAACCACACTGACTATTTTATCTATCAATTCTTGGAGCACATGTACCTATTTTGTGTATCTTGAGTCGAAGAAAGAACTCAATTACGATAGATTCGTAGATCTGAATATATTCGGCGCTTCGCGCCTCGTACATTTAGATCTACGAATCTATCGAATTGTGTTCTTTCTCCTTGACTTACAAAGCTGAGAGTCCGCTGCTGGCTCCAACCGGGCGGCCATGTCAAGGCAACACTGTCAACAGGCATGTATGTACCATTTACAAACTAATGTCGTTCGAGAGCTCAACTAAGAACCACATTATTTAATTCTAACTGACTGTTGTTTGAATTATCACCGATAGATGTCGCTAAAGAATATATAGTCTCACTGTGATTTAAGATCCTGCTCTGAATGCGGCGCTCTGACTTTATTGTGGAATTCACGTTGGTCATTTTTGAGTGCGGGGCTCGGTGAATCACAACTAATCAACCGTGTACTTTTTACTCTTTACTCTGAATCTGGGTTCAATTTGGGAAATACATACGAAAGAAAAAAGAGATATGTTGATAAGTAATGTTAAGCAGCAAACTCGGGAAATATTCATGATTGGGCGGCACAAATCTCAGGCCATAATCGACAGAATCGACAGACAGAACATACTAAATTCATTTTGTTTTCTTTATCTGATGTAAAAACCTTACAGTAGGCCTATGCATTCTAAATAACATAGGTTAATATGTGTTTTTAATGCAAATTTTCCAGTGAAATAGAATTTTGTACAAAATAGAATAGTTTTAACAATTTAAAAACTGGACAAATCCAATATGGCCGCCATTACACTGTAAATCTATTTTTTGTATTTTGATTGGACTCACACATGCTCCGAAACGTAAATAATAATATTTAATTCAATATTTTGGACTTATTTAGTATATTTCATAAAAAAAAAAAAAAAATCGAAAATACAAGATGGCCGCTTTGAGCTAATTTTCAATCATGAAATCGATTAAATGATTTTACCCGTCTCAAAAGTGATAAAAAAACAAAGATTATTTCCGACCCTTGTATGTAAACGCATTTTATTACACAATAATTTAATTTTAGATCAGAATTAACACAATCTCTGTTTGACATATTGTGACCTATTTGTCATGTATGTGATCACATAACGGTGATTTTTGTGATTTCGTATTGCCCACTACTCTCTCTCATTCGAAATAACTTACACAAGGTAATATTGATATAACTATATGCACAACACTCATATGTCACCTCATACAGCTCCTTGTGGGTACTATGGCAACACAGAACGAATAATAGGGAAACGTACATGAAAATTGCATAATGTTTGTCATTTTTGTGATTACGTAACGGTGAATTTTGTGACTACGTAACGGCATTTACACTGTTCACAAGCGACCTAGTACAAAATAAATGTGATAAAGGTAGCCACAACATTCATATTTTAGCTCACTTCTGTGCTTTCACATAATTAAAAGCAACACATAAAAAAATATTTTCAAAACTTTAAGTTTTCGTTACGTAATCACACAGGGTCATTTGTGTTTCTTCCAGAAAACATCAGTTTGTTTGTTGCGATATTTTGTAGAACATAAGTTAAGAACTCCATATGGTAGGATTCAGGCTGATCTAAACATTCACGGCTACGATATAAAACATCTAACATAATTTTATTGATCAATCAAATTATTGAGGCTGAATTAAAATAAGACACCTCAGAGAATTCGACTGCAAGCAAAAAGGCGCACTTTTTCAAATTCCATAGATCTGAATCAGGTCGATTTTTTTCGTAAAAATAATAGACGGTTGATAATTTATTTTTCGGTACACAAGCTTCAATATGATTACTTGGCAGGGAAAGCATTTCAATGGCGGAATGATAATTTTTTTTTAATGTGTTTGGTAACGTTTTTCATGGAATTCACGTTTATTTAACGACGATTTACAAATAGATACAAGGCGAAAGTCAGCAGGTCAGTGTCTCCTCCGTGCAGGTGCAAGTGCAAATAAACAAAAGTTTAGTATGAAACATGTATATATCCAAGCATATTAAATAATCATCGTAATGTGACCAAACAAAGCACAACAATATGATCTACTTATACAGAAGCCACAAGAAATAAAATATGAATGCACATAAAAAGTAATTGCATAAAAGAATCCCGTTGAGACAAAGTTCATCAACTTATGAACGTTGATAAATGTTCATGACAAACCATGGTTATTAACTCTTTAACCACCGGTGCCGTTCATATTTGTATTTTACATTTTGTATTAGCACATTACATATCAGCTTTTAAACCTGTTAGAGATAAAAAGTGACATTTATTAGCAAGATTTAAAATGTGTTGATCTAAATTTTGTAAAATCTGAATAATTTTCACTCACTTGAAGTTGTGGATCGCGTTAGCGAGACACAACTTCAAGTGAGTGAAAATTCCAATTGAATAATTTGGCGGCTGAAGGGTTAAAGAACATTTAATGAACCAATGTTGTTCATGATTTGGTTCATATGGAGAGTTTGATAAACAGTCATGCATTTTATGAATTTGGTAGTCAATTCAGTACATAGCTTGTTCAGGGAAGTTCATTGGGATGTTTCATAAACTTAGATGAATTATTATGAACTTGAAAAGTTCTAGTTCGGTTCATGGCTAGTTCACGAAAGTTCATGAGGGGCAGTTTCGTGAACGTAATAAATTGTCATGAGCATGAAGTCGCAGTTCAGTTCATGGTTTGTTTGTAAAAGATCCTAAGCTGTGGTGAATAATAGAATAATTACCCTGAAAAGTATGGAGTCAACAACGCGATGGCTGATTAACTAATTAATTAGCGAATGTGTGTGAGTGCGCAAGCGCTGAGAGAAGACGTGCTTTTGTCAACAAGTCCAACCCACCCGGATTTTGGCACAAAAAGAACATTTTTGGCTTTCAAAATTTTCTCAATTACATCGAAATTGTGTCTAAGTGTAACAATTGAATGAATATTAGGCTTAGATGGGTTCAATTTAACAATAAAGGACCGTTTGGAGCTGTTTTAGGTTGTCACCTAATATCGCCCGCAGCTTTTTCCCGCCGATATCTCTAAATAACAAACTGACTGGTTTGACCTGTTGGATTAAACCACTAGACTAACAATAACAGGGCTTGTTTGTGTGTTTACCCGTCCTGAGTCACCCCAGGACAGAAAATAACACCCTCAATAACTCTGTTACCTTCTAATTATGAGTGTGATTATTTGCTTTGCACTAATTTCAAATTTGTAGCCAGAGACACCAACAAGTATGCAAACTAGATGTAAGTACCTGTTACATTCTGCTATGCCACTGACCATCTTGATAATGTTGAGTCTGGCCAAGTCTGTCTGTCCATGTAAATTGTTCAAAAGGGCAGATAAAGATGATTTAGAACAAAGTTCACTTGTTTTTCGAGCTAAACAATCCTGAATGATTGGATTACGGTCAGAGCGATCAAAATGGCAAGCTTAGGTCTAATAATGAAAAGAAACATGGGCACTGGTTTTGGAAATAAGCTAGCACTTTTTTCTTACTATCAATGATTTTACTAGCCAACTCATTCGATGATGAAACTAACCCAGGACCGGCAAATAAATACCCTTGTGCGGTCTGCGAGAAAACAGTCAAATGGACAGACAGAGGCATTTGCTGCGACAGTTGTCAACAGCAGTATCACACAGATTGTCAAGGAATGTCAAATCAAATGTATAGCGTCATGGGTTTATGCAACATTAGTTGATGTCGTCTAAAATGCGGAAACCCAAATTTTTCACCTGGTTTATTTGACACATTTGAATTGAGTACATTAAACTCCTTTAGTACCCTGTCATCTTTGAGTAGCGAATACAGTTCATTGTCATCTATTAGCACACATGGATCGAGAGGGGCATATCTAGTATAGAAACAAGTCCTGGGTCACCTTTAGCGTCATCCTCACATAAAAGCTCACAGGAAAAAAACAACGAAAAGGCATCACATTTGAAACCTCCATTGAGAATCGGTGTGGTGAACTGTCAAAGTTTGGCTTATAAAAGACCAGATTTTTCTTGAAATGATTGACAGAGTAAAACCAGATATTATTCTCGGCACAGAATCTAGGTTAAAGCCAAAACACATATGAGAGTTCTTTCCCCCTTAATTTACAGTTTATAAAAAAGATCGAACTTGTAAGACAGGGGGGGGGGGTGTTTATTGCCATAAGCAACACATTTAATACATCCGATTGTGAGATTGTATGATGTAGAGTGTCTATAAAGGGACAAAATGATCTTTGTATAGGCTCGTTTTATTGACCATCCGATGGTAAACTACAACCACTCGTGCAACGCTATCTAGAGTGAATAGCAACAACAGCAACATCATTTTAGCTGGAAATTTTATTTTACTTTTTGTCGACTGGGAATCGGATGTAATCCTGCCTGGGGCCACACACGTAAAATTACATGAAAAACTACTCTCTGTTCTCGACGACGCAGGACCCCGCCAGTCCAATCTGAAACATACACGTAAAAATAACATTCTTGATATATTGCTAACCAACACTCCAAAAGCTGTAAGTATAATTGAAACCATACCAGGCCTTTCTGACCATGATGCCATCTTTGCGGAAATTGACACAAACCCTCACATTGATGAAATACGCCGACGCAAAATACCTATTTATACAAAGATGGATACAGACGGCTTTAAAAGACATTTAGATTCATGGACACACAAATTTAATCGATATAAGATCAACAAAAGTGTTTCAGAACTGTAGGATGACTTTAAGGAAATGCCGAATAGTGGGCGGAAAAAATTATACCATTAAAAATTCCTAAAAAAACATGGGTGAGTAATAACATTAAACGTTTAATCAGACAAAGAGACAAAGCATTTGGTACCATGAAAGACTCTAGCACACAGGAAAACATAGACAAATTCAAAGACTTGAAAAGTACTGCCAAAAAGAAAAAACTCTGGGGCATGGTTAAAATAATTAAGAGGGACTCTTCCGGCGTTGGCCCCAAAATTTCACGAATGGGCCCCTAAATTTTATAAATTTTATAAATTTCATGAATTTCATGAATGTCTTATTTCTTGTTCAGGAACATTCATGAATAGCTCATAAACAATTTGAAGGAACGTTCATGGATGTTCCTTAACTATCTGGTTCATGATTTATTTGAATTCATTGTCGTTCATGAACTAGTCCTGGTTCATGAACTATCTGAGTTCATGGCAGTTCATAAACAGCCCAAACTCATGAACTCATGAATTTTCATGAAAGTCTCATTATTTGGTCCAGAATATTCATAAACCATTCACGTACACTTTGATAAAGTACATGAACGTTAATAGTTTTTTGTTCACGAACATCCATGATCTACTCATAATTGTTCATACACAGTTCATGATCATCTCACCGGGGATGTCTTCAAGGCGCCTCGGAAATAACATTATATCGTCATACATGTCTCTTTTTTCTGAAACTCGCTGCATATGTAAGTAATCTGACAGACACAAAGGTAATCGCTGCAGTTGCTTAGCTTCGTCTTAGCTGCCATAATCCAGAAATAGAAAGGCGAACAGGGATACACGTATCAGACCCAAAACTCCTGTAACTGACCGTATTTGTGGATGATGTCAGACGACTCAAGTTGACGACGAAATTCATTTCTTAGTGCAGTGTAATATGTTCGAACTCGTTAGAAAGAGCAAGCTCTTTTCTCTGCACTGCAGTTTAAGGCCGTGTATGCTACCTATCTAGTGGACAAAGAAGAAACATTTATGTTTCCTAGAAATCTGAATACCACAGGGTGGGTGTTTCCCAGCAAACACAAAACATTTGTATAACATTTGTACAACGACGGCCCAACGTCTTCGACGTTGGTCCAGCATTGTACAAATGTTTGCTGGTTTTACAGGTCGGACGTGGGAGTGTCTCTGAATGAAACTCGTCCGACTAAGTAAATGTATATGGGAACAGTGTGTTGGTGAATATCGTATATACAACGTCATAAGGGCAGTGGCATAGGGATGTAAAGTGCACTCAGCAAAAAGAGTAATCAATGAAGCACACCAAGGTGCCTAAAGGGTATTACAACGGCTAGTTGTAACCAAGCAAACAATTGTATAGCATTTATACAATGTTGGACCAACGTCGAAGACGTTGGGTCGACGTTGCATAAATGTTATACAAATGTATTGTGTTTGCTGGGAAATTATATTATATCTCACAAAAGACTAATCCAGACTAAAAGTTCAACACTCCTCCACTTTTTCACTTTCAATGGACCTTGATCACCTATCACGCATCGGATATTTGTGTAGTGCACTCTTTGAACTTTTGCACCAACAGCACCAACTGACACAAAATAAAAAGGCACGTGTGATTAAACATACAATCGAACGAGAGTGATCGAGCACTGAAACGAATTCGAAAATGTTTAACCTTAGAAAACACGCACATATAATATAATAGATCAAAGCTGATAATTAACCATACATGTGTATAACTAATTATTAACCCTTGAAGTGCTGACATATGTTTATTTAAACCATGGAGACCAGAGGGTTTTTTCAATTTGAACTCACCATAAATGTCTTAGTCAGCTCTTTCTGATTCATTTGAATACCTATGGTACGGGTCTACGGCCCTTAGAAATATTTTTACTCTTAATGTGCGGGGATCGACTTTAGACGTCAGAATCTGACGAAAATTTGACGTCTACAGGCGCGCGTAAAGGTCAACTGTCTAGCTTTGAATACAAAATCAGTATCACTATAAAATAGTCTATCAAAAACATCATGGCGCACAATGTATTTACAATTATTTATATATGCGGTTTACCATGGCAAAGACCGGCTGTTAAAATAACTCGCTAGCTAACTCTAGCAAGTGCCGAACATTGACCCAATGTTGTTTGTTGTTGGTACAACGTTAGAGCAACATTGGGTCGATGCCTCGTGTTTCTTATTAACCTGTGGCATTATCAGATATAATGGACAATATAATCTTCCACGATGGATCGTTTAGGAACAAGCTATTTTATTTTTTAAATTTGTTTTAATTCCGCCCAAGAAATATTATTTCATGCCCACAAAATACTACGTCGTGCCCATATTATTTCGTTCCCACGGAATAAATATTTATTTTTCAATTTTTGTTTAGGAGCTCTCACCAAATTATGATTCAAATTGATCAGGTATGGTGGGTTGTAAGTTGTAAATATGCACAATATTTCAAATTGTAATTATTAATAATGGGTATATATATGTTGGAAATGTTTTGCACCCCTGCAGCCTATCAACACATTACTCTTCTATTTCATTTTGTATTTACCTTGCGATGGGAATTGCTGTTGCAATTCAAATCCCAAGGTGAATAGAAGTGTATGAATTTTACCAAATATTCGTAGCCAGGTATAGACGCATGTGAAACTAAATCTCAGATCGTTTTTATTATTAAAATTATTCAGATTGCACAGCGCGGGGATCGACTTTAGTCGACAGAATCTGACGTCTGTAGACGTCAGACTCTGACGACTAAAGTCGATCCCCGCACTGTAAGAGTGAAAATATTTCTAATGGCCGTAGACCCATAACATAGGTATTCAAATGAATCAGAAAAAGCTAGCATTTGGTTGCGATGTATTTTACAAATTAATTTAGCGCCTCGCGGGTTGATGTGTTAAAAGAAAAAAATTTAAAACCGACCATATTCGGGACAGGCGGTGAAAGGGCTAAATACAGATGAGAGATTCACAATATTGTTTTTTATTGCAAAAGGCTGAGTGATGTTTGCTCATTATATAATCCATAACCATAATTACTGAATATTTTCTTTAAAACCATGGGGACCAAGGTTTTTTTTCAATTTCAAATCAATATAATTGTCTCAGTTATCTCGTTCTGATTCATTCGAATACATATGTACCCTTCTAGCGCGGGCTTACAGACGTCAGATTTTGACGACTATAGTCGATCCCCGCGCTGTAAGGGTTTTAATGTCATTTTCTGGAAGTCAAAATGTGGAAGGTAAGCCAATTCGCATATGAATTTATTTCCTTTTTCCATATTCTCCAATTGCAGTCAATTTGCATCTGTGCATCTGCCTACTCAATATATATAATTACACACACCTGTTATTAATGCCGTACAAAGTCAAAAGGCAGTATCTGCGTATTTTAAAAGTAAGCACATAATGTCTTTTGGTTTTGAAGAGCAGTATATTGCTTTGCAAAGACCACAACTGCTGACCACATTATTTTTTTTAATAACATCGTTTTATTAATTAGTGTTTCGTTTTATTTGTATTATATGCAAGAAGCATAATATAAACTTCGTAATAGACATAAAAATGATATAATAAATATTCTACAGACACATGCATATTTGATTGGTCACTTATACGTGTTTTCTGAAAATCATGTAAATATAGCGCTACAATCCCAGTAGAAATTGACATGGACCCAGACATTTTCATAACAGTGTTTTTTTTTGTTTTATTGTGCTAGATATTTACCTGGATATGGTGTAAATAAAATTCGCCGTGATTCGCAGCTGGGGAAATATGTTTTTTGTCATGATCTCCATTAAATAGCATATTAATTAGACAATTTTGTGTCATACGTCACAAAAAGAAAACTAATAATACATCAATTTTGACTAATTCCATGGGGCAGAGCTAATTTTAGAGTTGTTTTATAATTTAGTGGTCATAGAAAGGGTGAAATTCAAAAAATAGTCAATCGTAGCTGTTGTCGAGGAATTAATTCAAGGTATATGTAGCTTTAAAATACTAATTATTCCAAGTATTCACAGGGGTCTGGACCCCCCCTCCCCTCCCACACACACACACAGCACCAAAGGGGGGGGATAAAACTCCCTTGTTCGCAAAGAAAATGAACATCTATTCCATATTCTGCTGTGATGTCAGGCCATTAACCACTTTAAGTCTGATTTGTGTTTCTTCTGGGGAAAGACGCCCAGACCACCAGCCCCCTTTGTATCCACATTCAAACATTCCATTTCAAAATAATAATAGGGTAAGCTATTCCGCATGTACATGGTGCACATTCAATGCATGCATGTGATTGCGTCAAATGTTGAAGAATAACAAAGTGAACGTATTACATTATTTTCAGACACATCATTTTGATTTAATTAATTTAATGTAATAATTCTTAAACAGAGCATTTATGGGCTGTTCCTGTTAAAAATATAGATTAGTAAAATGTTGATGCTCGTTTAATCACAGTAAGTACTGCCGAGTTATCTTCACATCATACTGCAAGCGATACCTTTCTAGGAACAACTACAAGTCGAACAAAATGGGGTTTTTTGTTGGTCATCATATACGCTGACATCTAATATCATTTAAAAGATCGGTTGAGGCTTATGCCTTGTCATTATTATTGACACAGCTGAGTCATTATCCACCTTGCAGCCGCATTCTTCCTTATTTAGCGTGAGCTGAAGATGACACCAATTCATGTTTTCCGCGGAGGAAATGGGAAAACGTGGCTCTGCATATAGGTGGCCTTCGCTCCACAGGCACGTATTTAGTACTGTCATTTAAAGTAGTTTGTCAAGGCTTTGTGCTATTCTTCCACATATATGTAAAGATTGAACACCATTCTCACCTACATGTCCTATAGTTTTCTTGAGTGCATAGGTATCACAAAATACATCTTTTTGAGGCATCTAGTTAGTTGATTGTCTCAGGCATTTATAATTCTGTCCATACCATTCAATGCAGATGTATTATCACATTGTGACATAGCATGAGCTCCGCGTAGTCACGCAAATGAAAATAATGATATTTCTTGATTGTATGAGTTCGCACTTTCGTGACAGTTCAACCACTGTCTTACCTACATCGTCACCATTTTGAATTTGAATTTCATTCCTCCAAAATTAATTCGCCAGGACATTGACGAAATGTGTTGTGTTGTGTTTTATATTTCAAAAAAACATTTCACTGATTTCCACGATACAGGAGTCGTAATGTTAATAACGATATCGGGACGTAAGGATTGATGTCTGCTATTCCTCTGTGATTATCTTAGATATGTATGACGTAGTGACAATGGAGTCATAATGCAGTACTACTGTAGATATGATACTGTAGTAATGATGTGTATAGTTACGACTTTGTTTGCTGCTTGTTCAAATCGCTTCATTGTATTTCTTCATTACAATTATGAAATAAATTTACTGTCTAAACCATTGGAACGATATACGAATGAACATATTTCTAAACTCAATGTGATAGTAGCGCTTTAAACGCGACGTCAAACAAACCATCTCAAATGTTGATTTTCAAATGGAAAAAACTGATCCTATGCAAAATATTTTCCTGCTTTCTTGGCCTATGTTATTTTGTCGAGTGTAATATATATTTATTGTTATAAATTATCAAGTGAGTAAATGTACTACTGTAGATATAATACTGTAGTAATGATGTGTATAGTTACGACTTTCGTTGCTGCTTGTTCGAATCGCTTCATTGTATTTCTTTGATCGTTTTCATTATGAAATAAATTTACAGCCTCAACCATTGGAACGAAATACGAATGAGCACATTTCTATCATATCGTAATATAGGGAATAAATGAATGACCATCTCTTTGCAGTGGATATTTTGTTCTTATCTCTTTATGTTCATCGATGTTAAAGTTCTCCTCTCTTTTCTTAAAATATGACCTGTAAATACAAATATATGTAAAATTACATAATATAATTACAAAAATATGTAAAACCTAATGACACATTTGTAAAACTGCATTTTGATAAGAAACATAACTATCAACATATCGTCGCCTCGGAGCTAAATGATCCTATCTGCCACTCTGACGAGTGTCAGATAGGATCCTTTAGCTCCGAGGCGACGATATGTTATTGAAGGTTATTGACTGCTATAAGTATTAATATTATTACTGTTATAATTTATAATGTGGCGCTTTATCATTATAGTAATAATTGATAAGTTTTTTTTGTGTTCAAGTGTTATTTTAATATTGTAGCGCTTTAAACGCAACGTCAAACAATCCATCTCAAATGTTGATTTTCAAATAGAAAAAACTGATCCTATGCAAAATATTTTCCTGCTTTCTTGGCCTATGTTATTTTGTCGAGTGTAAACAAGGTAATATATATTTATTGTTATAAATTATCAAGTGCTTAAATATCCGTAACATTGTGAACTAGTGAATAACGACGTCCTTAAATAACATAATTAGATGAATAAAGTCTTAGTGGATGCCTGGATAGTTATATGACATATCCTAAAAAGCTTGTGGGCCCCATAACTTATGAACCGTTGGTTGGATTGCATTCAAATTTGGTATGGTTGTTTTCTAGGTATTTCTTATGATCTGATTACCTTTTGGGATAAATCCATTAAAAACAAAATGGCTGCTGAAGCCATTTAAAAAAAGATGGCTGTCGTAAAAGATTGTGGGCGCGATAACTTATGAACCGTTGCTTGGATTACATTCAAATTTGGTATGGTTGTTCTCTAGGTATTTCTGATGATTTGATTAATTTTTGAGATGAATCCATCAAAAACAAAATGGATGCCGCAGCCATTTAAAAAAAATGGCATGATGGTAGTGGGGGGGGGGGCATTTTTTTCTCATTATTTCTTGATATTGATGGACATAGCCTACGGTTGAGGGGTCCTGCCATAAATTGATGTCTATTTTTTTATTTAGTTATCTTCGTTCATCTTCACACCTGACACATGGCACATATTCCAGCCACCAAGTCCGATCTGTGGGCGTCGCATGGATGGCAGTGTAATCACTAGAACTCGCGTTCCCCTGAATATTTTCGAATCGATTTTTTTACTATTCAAAAAAAGAAGAACTCTGACATTGTCCATAGCAGACCGTTTTTGGTGACAAATTATTGTTCAGCTCAATGTCCCAAGTCATGAAAAAACATTCGCGCGACATCGGACTTGGGGAAACCATTTTTTTAGTGGGTCATAGTACACCGCTCTGAATAACCTCATTGTAAAATAGGTTCATTATATTAGCGTGTTTGCTCTTGTATTTATGTTGATAAATGAAAATTGAAGAAACGTTATGGCATGAATGTACCACAAGAGCGCCTTAGAATATCTGAATGCCAAATATTTTCATTGCCAGAAAGTTATATAGGCCAAAGTACATAATTTATCATTATAGTGATTAGGAAAGATTTAACACAACGTTAATGACGATGATCGACAATGATCGATAATTACTTTACGCCCAATGTCACACATATAAGCCCATAGGCCTATATCTATTTTCAACTTTATTGACTTAAAAAAAATATACTAATGTTTGTTTAAGTCGAAAGGAATTAAACCATATTAACCAGAATTGGTATATATGCCTAGAGAAAGCTGATGGTATTATCCACGTACGTGTTTCATTTGTGAAACGACTTATTGGTATTATTTGAAGTAGTAAAATAAATTGATTCAAAAACATTTGGGGGACACGAGCTCCACTGTTTAAAAGAGGTATGCCGTTTCTAATAAAAACACAGAATGTCTAGTGTGGTCGACATCAGCGCTCAAGGGATTTACTAACATCCGATTCTGTTTTCCCAGATTCAGACATCTCACTGACATCATTAGCTTTGGAACGCAATCACTTATATCATGCCCGCGTCAAAACATTGCACATCCCATTTCAGACTTCCTTGTGAGATCTGAATATAAAAGTTCTGGCTCCGCTAAGGGGAAGTGATTGTAGGAAGTGGGTTTTTGTATCCGTTGTCATGGGCAGATAAATCGCCACTGCAGAAATTCTGGTTTAACCCTTTAGGCTCTCACGATGCATTAACCCTTCAACCACCGGTGCCGCATATATTCGGGTCCTAACTTGTTATTAACATATTAGGTACGACCTATTAAACATGTTAAAGATACAATATGACATCAATCAGCCAGCAAGATTTAAAAAGCGTTGACCTTTATTTTGTCAAATCTGAGTAATTTTCACACACTTGAAGCTGTGGATCGCGTCAGCGAGACACAACTTCAGGTGGGTAAAAATTAAAATAAAAGAATTTGGCGGTTAAAGGGTTAAAGCATTAGTTTTAATCCCTGTGACCAAATTTAATTTTCCCTACAACTAAGGGATTTTAGATGGAAAATTTCCATCAAACTGGTTTACCAATACATGGCAATTTTCTTTAATTTTTCACCCACTTCATGTCATCTTCATGCACTAGAAATCGAAAATTGTGGCAGCAAATCGCGGCTTGTAGTGGATGAAGATGACAATGCTAAATGCATCCGTCAAAGAGTGAACTCGTTACCCGCTAAGTTATCTTATTTCAATTTTCAACCACTAAAGGTTCGTCTAGCTACCGCGGCCCACAACATAAGGTGGGTAAAAATGACACTTGTCTAATTTGCGACCACCTATTTACATTTCCTACCGTTTAAACATCAAGTTATGTAAAACTAGAAAAGGAGTTCCCGAACTCTGAGGCAGGCTGTATGATAGTGTAGGGTCGTATGTAATTCCGTGGGAATCTCGTGTTAATTCTTGTCACTTACGTTTTTCTTGTTCAGAATTTCATGCTGATTTAACAACATTGGGTGTCATTTTTTTATGTCACCTTAAGGTCATTTTTCGACCCCTGGAGGTCATGACCCCTGAATCTCATTTATTTATTTATTTTTTTAAACACATGTCTTACTAGTCGTGTAACACATCTAAATGACCGAAATTGTTCAGGAAATATTATCGAAATTAAAAAAATAATGAATAACATTTTGCCCGGGACATGTTGAAACCCCTCGAAGGTCATTTCAAGGTCAACTATTGCAAAGTTTTCAAATATACATATCAGTCCATGGATCGGTCACCATGCACTCCCCACCCCCCAACTTACTCACCCCCAAGCTTTGATACGTCCAAAACATGAAATGAAATGTTACCCGTAAAAAAAGGGACGAACTTTATATTTTGACCGCTTTTATGGGGATGGTCCCCCAAACCTGTCTACAATTAAGGGCTGGGGTTACGTAAGCGTATGCCGTTGATTTTCTTATTAACCAATCTGCACATGCAATATACCATATAACAGATAATTAAATTCCCGTTCTAATAATACATCACGCATTGCAGTACAGTAAATGGTCGTCTCTCCATAAACGCTCAAACATGTTTTTATTATAAAATAATCAGAATGAAAAGTACAACAATCTAGTCAACATGATCATTATAAACAACATATTAAATGGTAGTTATTGGACATATCAATATCTGGCCTGTGTTTTCTGAACCCAGATATGTGCATGCTTTCAAATGTGTGTTATTTATATTTATAATATTCTTTTAATGAAATAATATTGCGCCTTTTATGAGAATAAGTCTAGTTAGCCTGGGTTGAAATCTGAAACATGCAACTTTTCTCGGGATTTTAGTGTAGGCCTATACCTATGTAGTCACTTGTTTTTATAACGTTCTATATTTGGAGACCTTTACCTTCAAATTAGCAAAACACAAAATGGCCACGGAAATGTTAAGAAAACCCCATATTTTCTATAGTCTGTCGCAGATAAACGCACAAATTGTGGTTTCTGCAAGATTTTTTTTTAACTGCTAATTTTTTTCTTGTGTCTTTAGAAAGATTATGACTAAACGTTACTAACGAGTAAATTTGAAAGAAAAAAAAAATTGCCGCGAAATTTACCTTTATATAAACAAGAAACAAAATGGCTGTCAAAATGTAAATTTAACCTGTTTTTTTTAATTTCTGTCTCGGAATTGCTCAATTTATTGATTTTGTGTGACTCGGGGGCCGACACAAACATTTCTGGCGTTTTTTGTTCATCGTCTGACCTATTGTTTTTCGTAAAATCCAAGATGGACGTCATTTTGCATATTTACTATTAAAATTATGATGTCATTCTCAATACTAAGCACATCAAAGCATGTTAAAATATACAGTTTCGAATGCCTTGCAGCCTAATCCACCGTAATACGTAGTCTACTTTTTAGATTTCCATTAAACAAATTTTGTTTATGATATTATAGTTCACGTGCAAAAAAAACACATTTATTTGTCTGTTGGCAGTAACCATTTTTAATTTAAAGGTCAAATAAAGGTCATTTTGATTGAAAAACATCAGACATAAATTTATCAACACAAAATTATGCAGAAACCAGAAATCGTACAATAATTGGTAGCAAAACATAGAAAAGATGTGGTTTTGGCGGCCATTTTTTGTTTTGCTTATTTAAAAGTGAAGGACACCAAATAGATAATTTCGAATTCAGCACACAACAATTATGTTAAGACATGCGGAACAAAAACTATATGCTTAACTGCGGAGCAAATTTCCATGTTTCATATTTCAACCCAGGATAAATACACACATTTAAAAAAAAGTCTGCAATGTTCTTTCGTTTAAAAATATATATACAATGTGCAATGTACAAATATAAATACCACTCAGTTTTAAGAATATACACATTTGGGTTTAGAAAACATAGGTCAAATATATATAGCCAATAATTATGTTTTATTTAGTCGTTTCCATTGACCATGTTTACTAGTTTGTTTTGTTGTCGATTTGATTATTTGTATTAAAAAAAATGTTTAAGCGTATGTGTAGAGATAACTGTTTAATCCACTGCATCGTGGAATCCATCAGTAGAACGGATATTTAGTTATCTTTTATATGGTATATTGCATGTGTCGATTATTCACTCACAACTGCAACGACAGACGTTTGCGTAACACTAACCCCTAATTTTAGGTTTAGGGTTACCCCCACATAAGACATAAGCGTTCAAAATATATATTTCGCCCGTATTTTTTTTACTGGTAACATCTCATTATATGTTTTGGACATATCAAAGCTTAACCAAAAATTGGTATGGGTGAGTAGTGTGCGGGGGGGGGGGGGGTCGCACGGTGACAATTTCTGACCTATGGACTATATGTGTGTTTAGGGTTATGACCTTCAAGAGACCGGAAATGACCTATAAAGCTCCAGAATATTTGTTAATTATCCGTGGCCGAATTCGCTACCTCTCGGTCACGGAGGCTCCCCACAATATTAAATATATTCACGAGTGAGCACGGAAGAAACGCTTTGTTTCTTTGAAACTTAAATGCCAGAGAGGGGTTCGAACTGTGATTTCCGACTTTCCATAGCGCTTCAATTGATTCACGTAACTCTATACATAGACCTCTTTATTCCAATCAAGCCTGAATTTACCATTGTCATCTACAGCCACCACAAGCCGCCACAAGCTGTAGTCAGGCGGCGGTTGTTGATAGCATGGGGCTACTGCGTCAAATTTGCCAACTCTAGTTTTTTTTGCTATTTTTCAAGATTATGTATTAATAAATCAATTTCAACTTGTTGCCAAGCTTGTTCTTTATTTTGTAAGGTTTCACCGATGTTTATAAATTTTGCGTGTTTGACACAAAAATAATAAAAACCGAAGGACGTTTTTTCCTAGTAGGAAATAATATAGATTGTGTGGGTGTATCTTAGGCCTCATTATCATGTGGCCGGAAAAAAATGTGTAGTCAGATTGTCTGTCCGGAGGTCCGTCCGCTTGTACGGGCCTCCTTCCGTCCGTCCGTCCGTCAATCCGTCCGTCTGTCCCAAAATATTTAAGGTTTTATTGAACGTCTATATGACAATTTTGACATATTGGTCGTTTCATTATATTGTTTCGTAATTGTTATATATAACTGTTAGCTATTAGTTTTATTGTTTGTATATTGATGTCTAATAATAATAACTATCACTGGGCCAAGGTCAAGGCTATAGTTCAAGGTCAAAGGTGACCAATTCAGGTCAAACATGCCTAATTTAGTATCGTGTGTATATTACATTTTCCACATTTGTATATGTTTCTATAGATGAACCTGTATTCATTGTCTTATAATTTAGGTTTTTGCTATGAATTGCCATGATTTTAATGAACAAGATAACCTGTCGCTCACCTATTCTCGCTCCTCTAGACCACACTCCTAATGTGGCTTACTTGACCGTAACTATTTGCTGGGATGAACGATAATGGGATTATTATATGGCTTGAATTGTGTAGCAATGGATTATACGTTGCCATTCTATTGTATGGGCCAGTCAACATGATTCACTAACCCAATGTTAGGCCATCACCTGCGGCGCTGGCACACCATGAACTCACCATTGATGCGCTGCATTGACTCAACGCTTCCCCAACTTTTAGATGCCAGGCCGCTGTTGAAACACACGGGAAAAATTATGTGAACCCTAATTAGGTAAATTTAAATGCCAATCGGCTAGCCTCTGTGTCAAGGCATATGCTTTTATTGTGCAAAATATGAAGTTGGTTCATCAATGACAATGTGGTCTGCATTTAACCATGACATACATGTTCCGTTCTTGTGACATAACAACATTTTTGTTTCTTATTTATAGTTTCCATATCCCAGCATATCTACATCTGACTATACGGATACATCAATTATTATCTAGATATGGTGTAATAGCTCAGAGGTTACACTGTACCTGCAAAACTACAAAAATTGTACGTAACCGTTATTTTCTTTAAGTAAGTTATTTATCTTAAACAAGTTACATAATCAGCAATGACACCACCACCTTCGCCATCACTTTGTTATTTGCTATATATTTATATTAAAGTTGCTACTACCTTCCTGATCATTGTTTGTTTTATGATCTTTGTCAATGTAGTACTAGTATACATCATATGATGAGACAATGACGATGCGTCCTATGTTCCTGCTTTGTTGCTTACAAATCGAGCACTATCACATGTTTTTTACTGTAGCAATCATACTTGAAGATTGCTTGGACCAGTTGAGATGCAATTTGAAAACAGTTTGCTTCCTACAGTAACAGTACTTGAACATAACATATTCCCGTCTATGCTCCATCCATATACTAACGGATCTAACTTTTGTGGCTCAAGCATCAAGGCATTCTTCAGCGGAAAGTTTGTAAATGTTCTATTTTTAAACGTTCCTTGAAGGCTTGTTCAGTTGATGGCAATCAACATAATTATCAACAGGTGATGATGCTCCACTGGCCGAGCTACTAACCACAGAATAAATTCCTTACTACATCAAACCAGAAATAATTAATATCTTCAAGACGACTCAATACGGTTTGTTTGATGACAGTCATTAAAATTATGGACGCTCGGGCCCAGTTTATGTTGCAGATATGCTAGAATTACAACACAATGACCCGGAAACATGGGTATTTCTGGATGGTGTTAATTTTATCCAGATCACTGCATCGAACAAGAACATAACAAATTGAAGATAAAGAGTGGCTTCATCGGTATCACGGACAGTGAGCATGCCCTCGAGAAGTACTTTATAATAGTTGAATTTAATGTGGTCTCACCATCTAATTTTCACCCAGATAAACCAATGATCATGCAATCTGACAAAGCACATGTAGTATTTCCAATATCCAATATACCACTGCCAGTCATTGCTATTGGGATGGGTGTTCCATCTGTTTTGATAAGAGATGCAATGTGTGTGGTCAATATGGTAACTAAAACACTAGAGATGACAAATGCAATGCATCTTCCTAAAATGTTCGTGGCTATTGTAGCTGAAAAAAGTAAAACTAACTGTGAAGAAATTAGGATTGTTTTTTATCAATATGTGTCGAATTCTCTGGAAGAAACTACTAGAGACAAGCGAACAGCAAAAACAACACCGATCCACTACCATGTACATGATGGTACTGAAATTAGGAATGTCAAGTCTTTTCTTTCCCACATCAAAACAAAAACAGAGCTAAAAAAACCTCACAAAGAAGCTTATCCAATATTACCATTACCAAGGGAAACCACAGAAAGTCTAGATTATGCATCATACAGTGACGGAGGCTAATTGTCCTTTATCTGATATAGTCAGCATGCCAGAGATGGCATCTGGTCTGCACCACTCTGAAGAAAGTGATCAATCTGTACTACTAAATGCATTTGATGTAATGCACAAGAACTCTAGCACTACCCTTGAATTTTTGTCTGTAGATACAAATGTTTTCTTTCCAAGTCCACTACACTTTTTCAGGAAGACACAAAAGAGGATATATATATATATGAATGTTACTTGAAGTTGGGTCCAAATAAGGCAGAAGCACTCATCGGGTGGTATGCTTTCAAAAGAACTGAGAAGGCCAATATAAAGCATTTTTACAATCGGACATGAACAAACTTGATGCAACATACAACGAATGCTCATTGCGAGACTTAAGGTGGACTTTACTTGCACAGATAGGTAAGGAGGGTCAGCATTAATACCCAATGTCATAGAGCTTGCTATATGGCTACAATATGGAAATTGTCACAAAATACTGCCCCCAATTTCCTACCCACTATAAATGGGAATTATTAGATGGCAAACGTATACTAGTGTCCTGAGTCAACCCTCCAGCTCCTGAGGCTTTGCTTGAGCTTCGAAAATGTAACTGTAAGAAAGGTTCTCGTGTCGTGTGGGTGTTTGCGTTGCACATACATGTGTGGATGCAGGTATGAATGTAATAACACTGTTGGAACCTTTACCTGATAGGTCTGTAGATATCAATCTAGACGATTAATATTTTGTAATTTAAAGTGTAACTAATTGCATGTTCTTTATCACGTAGTGATACTGATAGTTTGTTGTCTCTCTACCTCTCATTAACTTTGTTTAGTCCGCTTTTCTCAGCCATAACTATTTATTCGTTCATAACACGAGTATTTTTTGTATTTATTTAAATAAAAAAACACGAAAATAAACATTGTATATCATAACAATGCTTCAGTGTCATATTATATGACATATGTGAAAGAAACAGTGCGAAAAATTAATGTTTCTGATGTTTTACTTTCATTAAAATACGTATAGGTGGTGATTTTAACGGTCAAATATTTAAAACGTCATTTTTTCTAAAAGTAAGTAAAAAAAAGTGAATTATTGTTCATTGGGATGCCATAAATGATATTGAAGTAAAAAACTAGAGTTGGCAAAATGGGCGCAGTAGAATGACAACTGCTGCCTGACTACTTGTGCTTCAGTGAAATGCAGTGACGTCACTCAGTGAAAACAAGGTTATATAGCAACCCCCCCCCCCCATACTTCATACTGTCAAACGAAGTGACGTCACTCGGTGAAAACAATGCTATTTAAGAGCCCTCCTCCATACTTCATTGTATTAGCCAGCTCGGTGAAAACAAAGGAGGTCGAGAAAAGAAAATATCTACGTGTAGGGGATGAAGATGACTTAAAGTGGGTGACAAATGAAAAAAACATTGTTATTACCATTGTTGACCTAGATAGATAGATCATCTTAAAACAGTTCCATGGAAATTAACTTCTAAAACACCTGGGTGTAGGGAATAAAGTCACGTCTCGGGATTCAAAATGATGCTTTGATCCATCGTGAGCGTTTAACCCTTTGAGAGCGGTACCGACGTTATACGTCATAATCTGACGTCTATAGACGTCAGATTCTGACGTATAAAGACGGCCCCACACTAAAATAATTAAAATATTTATAATGGTCGTAGATCAAAAACATAGGTATTCAAATGAACCGGAAAGAAGTAATTAGGACACTTATGATGATTTCAAATTGAAAAAAACACTTTAGTCTCTATAGTTTAAACGAAAATAATTCAGCATTGTTGAGGTGAACGAGTTAAACAACATTACAGTAACTACTAGTGTGTCACATGACAATCATGTTATTGTTGTTTTTGTTTTGTATATACGGAGCACAACTTCCTAGTTTGGAAGACTAACGGCTCAGGGTGCTATCGCACCACATTGTGATGATTGTGGATTTTCTGGGATCTCGCCGGATGGAAACAGCGCCTACGTCAATTGAGGTTATTTTACGTGGTTCTCTGAGCCTCACGATACGACATCGCTGCACGCATGTCCTATAGTGTATACAACACCTGCCAATCTCAGGCGGTCACCCATCTAATTATGAACCGGGCGAGACGTTGCTCAACTTCAGTGATAGAGCCATCACCGATGAGCTAACGCCGTATTCCGTATATTATATCATGCTCTAGGTACCAAACTCTTAACCCTTCCACTGCTAATGACGACTGTAGTAGTTTTGTTCCGTTTTATTAGTCGTTCAAATCACTGGTATTGCAAATGAAATGTTTGTTGAGCATACAGATTTATCAATGTCTGAAATTAAACAAAATATGAGTAATTGTCAACCACTTGAAGTTGTGTGTCGCGGTACCGAGACACAACTTCGAGTAAAGAAAGAGGGTGAAAATATTATTAACTTGGGATGGGGGTGGGGAATTACTTGACTCATTATTAATGTTGTTGGATGGGTATCAGTACAATAACTATGGTAAAGGCACGCTTATTGGTCAATTCATTTGTGTTTTTAGTTAATCAAGATGTCAAAGAACGTTCTAAACCACCACCGGCGGATAGCGAGATTTAGGAAATTGTGTAAACTGATTGGTTTCAGCTAAATTTTATCTTGTAATACACCATTTCAACTAGACTAGTGGTCACTGAATTCAATTTGATCCCCCCCGGACATTTTTGAAATAATACTTTCAACTTAAGAACTTTTTTAACAAACACCAGGGCCATAATACTCTCTATAATCTCAGCCGAGAAAAAGTTATTAATTATACTAATTAATTCATTATTAATGGTGTTGTTTTGTTATCACTACAATCACTATGTAAACTCCACACTCTAGAAATATCAACACTAATAATATATTCGTGTTTGTCTGGTTTACGTTAAAATTATCGCAATACAATTAATCTAATTATGTAAAGATCTCAGTTTTGGTAAGATCGAAATTACCATTAAAGACCATTAGAAGTATAAAGCCCGTAATACTTTTTCAGTGATATTTTTTGCATCATTTACCATTAATGTTTTCCATCCTAATAGCCTGACCTCATGTTGCTCTTACTTTGATGACTTTGACTGACCATGAACACGATTCTTGAATAAGATTTGGTTTGAAACGCCTCTGAGCTTGTCATACAGGGATTTAGGCGCATTATAAATTTTATATATCTATCTACATGTATCTATCTATCTATTAGAGAAAATAGCTGATGCATCCCTCTTGGACAGACTCCAGTATAACTCAATATGACCAGCATATGTTACACATACTTTTTTCGGTCTTTAGTTGCTTATTTTGCTAGAATATCGGTCAAGCACGTAAAATTACAAATTGAATAAAAATGATCAAATCAAGGATCAATTTAAACAAAACAATATTATTAGGTTATCATGTAAAACATACGTGAGGGTAGCGATAATATCAGTCTGCAGAAACAAACTAAACAAAAAAATACAGGCATGAAAATAAGAACGAATTCAATTGCTTTAAAATATTAGGTAGTTTAAGCAATTAATCTGACACAACTATATTTCAATTTATTATGAAACAAAATAAACATAATGTGTAGAAATGTCAGCGGGGTGAAATAGAAAAGTGTGTGTATGTGTGTGTGTGTGCTCGCGCGCGCGCATCCGTGCGTGCGTGCGTACGTACGTGCGTGCGTGCGTGAATGCGTACGTATGTATGTATGCAAGCAAGCAAGCAAGGTCGTAGATCCAAAACATAGGTATTCAAATGAACCGGAAAGAAGTAATTAGGACACTTATGATGATTTCAAATTGAAAAAACCCACTTTGTTCTCCATAGTTTAAACAAATATAATTCAGCATTGTTGAGGTAAACGAGTTAAACAACATTACAGTAACTACTAGTGTGTCACATGACAATCATGGTAATTTTGTTTTTGTTTTGTATATACGGAGCACAACTTCCTAGTTTGGAAGACTAACGTTCAGGGTGCTATCGCACCACATTGTGATTGTGGATTTTCTGAGATGTCGCCGGATGGAAACTGCGCCTACGTCAATTGAGGTTATTTTACGTGGTTCTCTGAGCCTCACGATACGACATCGCTGCACGCATGTCCTATAGTGTATACAACACCTGCCAATCTCAGGCGGTCACCCATCTGATTATGAACCGGGCGAGACGTTGCTCAACTTCAGTGATAGAGCCAACACCGATGAGCTAACGCCGTATTCCGTATATTATATCATGCTCCAGGTACCAAACTCTTAACCCTTCCACTGCTAATGACGACTGTAGTAGTTTTGTTCCGTTTTTTTAGTCGTTCAAATTACTGGTATTGCGAATGAAATGTTTGTTGAACGTGCAGATTTATCAATGTCTCAAAATAAACAAAATATGAGTAATTGTCAACCACTTGAAGTTGTGGAGCGCGGTAGCGAGACACAACTTCAAGTGGGTGGAGATGTTAATAACTTAGAATGGGGGTGGGGGATTACCTGACTCATTATTAATGTTGTTGGATTATTATCAATACAATTACTATGGTAATGGCATGCTTATTGGTCAATTTATTTGTGTTTTTAGCTAATCAAGATGTCAAAGAACGTTCTAAACCACCACCGGCGGATAGCGAGATTTAGGAAATTGTGTAAACTGATCGGTTTCAGGTAAATTTTATCTTGTAACACACCATTTCAACTAGACTAGTGGTCACTGAATTCAATTTGATCCCCCCCGGACATTTTTGAAATAATACTTTCAACTTAAGAACTTTTTTAACAAACACCAGGGCCTTAATACTCTCTATAATCTCAGCCGAGAAAAAATTATTAATTATATTAATTAATTCATTATCATTGGTGTTGTTTTGTTATCACTACAATCACTATGTAAACTCCACACTCTAGAAATATCAGCACTAATAATATATTCGTGTTTGTCTGGTTTACGTTAAAATCATCACAATACAATTAATCTAATTATGTAAAGATCTCAGTTTTGGTAAAATCGAAATTACCATTAAAGACCATTAAAAGCATAAAGCCCGTAAAACCTTTTCAGTGATATTTTTGGCATCATTTACCATCAATGTTTGTTTTCCATCCTAATAGTCTGACCTCATGTTGCTCTTACTTTGATGACTTTGACTGACGATGGACACGATTCTTGAATATGATTTGCTTTGAAACGCCTCTGAGCTTGTCATACAGAGATTTAGGCGCATTAGAAGTTTTATATATCTATCTACATGTATCTATCCATCTATTAGAAAAAAATAGCTGATGCATCCCTCGTGGACTGACTCCAGTATAACTAAATATGACCAGCATATGTTACACATACTTCTTTCAGTCTTTAGTTGCTTTTTTTGCTAGAATATCGGTCAAGCACGTAAAATTACAAATTGAATAAAAATGATTAAATCAAGGATCAATTTAAACAAAACAATATTATTAGGTTATCATGTAAAACATAAGTAAGGGTAGCGATAATATCAGTCTGCAGAAAAAAACAAAACAAAAAATACAGGCACGAAAATAAGAACGAATTCAATTGCTTTAAAACATTAGGTAGTTTAAGCAATTAATTTGACAGAACTATTTTTCAATTTATTATAAAACAAAATAAACATAATATGTAGAAATGTCAGCGGGTTGAAATAAAAAAAGTGTGTGTATGTGTGTGTTTGTGCGCGCGTGCGTGCGTGCGTGAATGCGTGCGTATATATGTATGTATACAAGCAAGCAAGCACGCAAGCAAGTAAATAAGCAAAGGAAGAAAGCAAGAAACCAAGCAAACAAGCAAGCAGCGAGCGAGCAAACAAGTAAGCATGCATACATGCATGCATGCATGTATTTTAGTATGAACAAGTTTTTAATTTCTTCAATGCCTTTTATGTCTGTTTACTATGTTTCTATGTATGTTTGTGTCTCGCGCAACTCAAACTCTGAGTGCTCATTGTTTTATATGAGTGATTCTGTATAATAAATGATTTACTTATTACTTACTAAACAAGTAAGTGTCATATAGATATTAGTCCCATCTCGAGCCAAATCATACACGCCTCAGGCGATCCGTGTAAATAAGAAAGTGATGATGCAGAGAATTTATCTTAACCGTTATAGCGCTAAGGTGGACATTTTAAGTTTAGTTGAACTTATGTCTCGCTACCGAGATCCACAACGTCAAGTTGGGTGAGAATGACTCATATTTGTTAATTTCAGAAAAGCCCATTGCAAATATGTTCAAACACTCATTTAATTTTTAATGACAGTGATTTAAAGGTGATCTATCACCCCTTATATAGGATGAATACATTTGTGACAAATGAATCAAGTTGCCACAAGATGGGGCACAAGTGTTTCCTTATATGGGGTGATTGGCTATCATGTGACCCTCTGAGAGGGTCACATGATAGCCAGTCACCCCCATATATGGGGTGATTGGCTATCATGTGACCCTTTGAGAGGGTCACATGATAGCCAATCACCCCATATAAGGACTTAATTATTCATACCATATAACCTGCTAATAAAACAGATTAAAAACGACTATAGTAGGGTTAAAATTCATATCGTCAGGTCACATATTTATGCCATACGCCTGCAATTGTGTGTCGCCACCACCCTGAATGGCCAGCCCCGATGGCTCATCCGTATCGACTTGGGTTGTAATCTCGAGGTACCAGGTTCAAATCCCGGTCAGGACCGGTATTTGTTATCGTTGTTGTAAATATCCAGACTGTTCAAAGACATGGAGTGTGCAGTGCTGCCTATGATTCTGTGAATTATGAAAACCCTCGAAATATCATTGGAAATAAGGGTAGGGCTTAATCTCGGCTTCTGCCCTCCTTCTGTCGCGATATTGCCATGATTGTGCGGAAAGCGACGTAATGCAATATTAAAACACACCACTACATTTTTTTCTTTATTCTAGGATTTTTCTACATTCTAAGACCAATTATTATGATAGGCCTGTGGTACTATAATCAGCGCGACCGAACTGTTGATTATGAGGGATCTTCATTGTGATCGGATGTGTTTTAAGTGAGTTAAAATACATTCTTACCTTTCAAAAAGGCCTCGGTCGTCAGCCTGGGCCTTTTTCAAAGCTAACAATGTAGAGCTTCTCGGGCTTTATCTTACACTTCATCCACCACCCTGGATACACAGATGCGCCGAAATCGCCCAGCAAAACAAGCCGTCTGTGCTGGTTAAAGGTAGGCCTTCCGTCTACGACGCTGATCAAACGTTAATCCAACACTGGCTGTACGTCTTTGCTGGACATCACAACACACCACTTTACATTATTTTCTTGGTCCCACCAATAAATTCTAAGCCTGGAATGGAGAGTTATTGTTGATCAAGTACAGACCAATTATCATGGTAGGGCTATGGTGTTATAATCAGTCAGGTGTGACCGCGCTGTTGATTATGATGATCCTCATTATGGTCCGATGTGTTTTAAGTCAGTTAAAACCCTCGGAGCTCTACATTCTTAGCTGTGGCCTCGGAGCTCTACATTCTTAGCTGTGGCCTCGGAGCTCTACATTCTTAGCTGTGGAAAAAGCATCGGCCTTCGGCCTCCGCCTTTCCGACAGCTGAGAATGTAGAGCTCCTCGGGCTTTATCCTATACATAACTCAACGAGTCAATCCACTTGCCGACTGCACCATAACTTGACTGTAGCAACATGAGGATGGAAAACACTAGGCTTAACCCTCAAAGCGCTGAAATATTGTTGTATAAACATGGAAACCGAAGGTTTTGTTTTTTATTTGAAATCAACATAAATGGCTTAGTTAGCTATTTCTAATTGATTTGAATACTTATGTTAAGGGTCCACGACTAGTATAAATATTTTTTTTTCCGCGCGGGGACCGTCTTTATACGTCAGAATCTGACGTCAACAGACGTCAGATTCTGACGTATAAAGACGGTCCCCGCGTCGAAAGGGTTAATGTCTCCATGCAGTTTATATGTGAGATAGGGCTCGGGTCACCAGCTCCCTCGTGGCGATACGTCATCCTGGCCAAAACATTTACAAAGTAAACTCAGTCATACTTCCCAAGGGGAGAATAAGTCAGGCAGAAATCTGGGAATGTTTCCACTATGTAGACAGCCAAGCGTTGTTCCCAGTCGTATCAAATAATGCATCTATAGTTCTATTCACAGCAATATTTGAGATTGGTGTTGTAATTGTGGTTTCCAGTCCATTTTATAAATGTTTTATTCTTCGAAGATTATATATTCAGTAGGTTTTATGTTTTAAAAGGTCTATGTTATTAAAGTTTTAATTTTCCAAAGCTTCTATGTCCAAGTTTGCTGTTGTTACGACCCACACGATCTATTGGTCCTAGCGATAATAGTATTAAGAGTAGGAACATTATGGTTTTGGACTTTCTAAAATCCGTTTATTTCGTTTGTTCCAACGATCATAATTCTGATGATCCTTGTTTTGATTATCAATCCCGACGATTGCTCCGACCATCATTGCTGTGATACGCATTACGTAACTATATAGATAATCTTTCGCTTGCAATATGTTCGCTCCTTTATATGCGTGTATATATGCCCAATTTATTTTGATTTTAGTTAGATCCTTCGTTCATCGCTCAGACAATGTTTTCATTGATTTGACGTTTACCCTTACAGCGCGGGGATCGACTTTAGTCGTCAGAATCTGACGTCTGTAGACTAAAGTCGATCCCCACACTGTAAGAATAAAACTATTTATAATGACCGTAGACCCATAACATAGGTATTCAAATGAATCGGAAACAGTTAACTAAGACATTTATGAAGATTTCAAATTAAAAAAAACTCCTTGGTTGCGATGTTTTTTACAAATTAATTTAGCTCTCCAAGGGTTAACATTGCTAATGTATCACGCCAGCCCCGTATCGTATTTGCCCCGTATCGTATTTGCTCTTATTACTTTGACAAATAAGTCTGTAATGACTTTTATTTCTGTCAATAAAATACCTGTCAGTCTGTCTGTATATATAGATGGTCACCGTGGTCAGTTATTGCCCACATTCAGAATAGATTAAAACTATTGAAAGTTTGACCAATTTTAATTAATCAAAAGACTGGTTATGATGTCAGAAAAGGTTGCGTCATTAATGTCACGTAAGACACTATATATAAACTAAATATTAGCTTAATCATGTAAATATTGGTCCATCGTCTACGACGCCGGCATGACTTGACAAATCTCGTGTTCCCTGGTAACCTTATGACTGACACCTCGCCAATTAACCCACTGAGCCCTCACGATGCATCAAAGCATTTCTGCAAAAGGACTTAAATGCCTACATTTAAGGGTTTTAGAACGACAATTTTAATAGAACTGTTTTAGTAATGACAATATACTTTTTTCATTTCACCCACTTCAAGTCATCTTCATCCACTTCAAGTCGAGAATTGCGACAGCAGTTCGCGGCTTGTAGTTGATGAAGATGCCCATGGTAAATTCAGGCTTGTACGGGTTAACCCTACACTGGTAAGCACGACTACTGGCGTTTTTATGTTTTGTTAGTCGATCAAAGCATTGTTATTTGGAAATAAATAAGTGTTTAAACATCTACATTTCTAAATGTTCTGTCTTAAATTAAACAACAAGTAACAAGTAACAAGTAACAAGTATTTATCGCTGATGGTTCCTGTGTGCGGAACATGACGGAAGAGCCAGGAAAGCGCTGGCGCCATATGATACAATACAGTGCATATTATAATTCTATTTACAATTGTAATGATTTATACAAGAATCAGTGGATTAGATGTTATTATTCATTGTTAAGAAAGCTTTAAAACTTTGCGATAATCACTTTCACGAATAAACTTAACTGCAGTACATTATTATAATCGTTTTGTTTGAATAATTGTTCCAGTTGAATAGTGGAAGGTCTTTTCCAGAATTTGACATTTATATATTTTTTACGCTCTTCTCTGAATAACGGACAGCATAACAGATAGTGGTACTCATCGCCGATGTCATTGCAATGGAGGCATAACCGTAGGTCGCGCTGAATTTGAGCCCGACAACCAGCTTCGATTGGTAGACGGTGATTGCGGCACCGAAATTTTGTCATAAGAATTCTATTATTTACAGGTAGTTCAGTCAGATATTTCTCAAAACCAAAAGTATTTTTAATTATACGGTATACAGTACATTTACCACCTTTTGTTATGCCTTCATTCCAATTTTGTATGAATTGGTCGTGCAGCCTTAACTTGAGAATTGTATTAAAATGATCCGGTGATTTAGGTAAAGATTGATTCGTCCAAATCCCAGAGAATCCAGCACTATCTAGTATGTTTTTCACCGAGGGAATCCAACTAGAATGAAACAAATCCTTCTCATAAAGTTTATATATTAAAGAGTAAATCAATTTCGACAGTTTATTTTCTTTACTGTTAATCAGTCTCGCCCAGTAGAGGATCATTTTACATTTAATATCTATATGAAGCGGCGTTTCACCCAACTCTCCATAAACCATATTAGAGCAAGTAGATTTATGAGCATGTAAAATATATTTACAGAACCTTAATTTCACTTTATTTACAATGTCGCAATTTTCACTTCCCCACACTTCAGCTCCATATAATACAACAGGTTTTACCAGAGTGTCAAATAACTTTAATGCAATATCTGGAGGTAGAGATAGAGATTTAATCCGTTTCAGTAGAGCGAACATTGCCCTACATCCCTTTTGATAAAGACTTTGTTTTGCAACATTAAATTTTGCATTAAAATTAAACGTGACACCCAGGTAATTGTAATCATTGACTACATCAAGTTTCATGTCCGCAAAATTAAACGAAGGTATATTTTTTAATTTGCCTCGCGAAAAAATGAATATTTTGGTTTTACTGGTGTTAATTTTCAAATCAAAATTGTTACAATATTCATTTAGAGTATCTAAATATTTTTGCAGGTCTTCAGGGGATTCAGCCAATAATACAGTATCATCCGCGTACATCAAAATATATAACTTTAAGTACGATACTAGATCTTCTGTTGGATCATGGACTAGCTGGTCCATCTCCTGGATTTTTTCTAGACCTTTACAAGATCGTGATATAAATTCGTTAAGATCAGCTAAGTAGAGAGAAAAAAGCAACGGAGATAAATTTTCTCCTTGTCGAACTCCAACATTACATGAGAAATATTCAGAGTTTTTTCCATTTACATTAACACATGATTTAGCCTGACTGTAGAGGTTTTTAATTACTTTTAGAATCCGCCCTGATATCCCAGAGGATAACAACTTGGACCATAATTTGGTTCTATTTATGGTATCAAATGCCTTTTGGTAGTCTACAAAACAACAGTATAATCGTTTACGTTTGTTGAGGTAAATATCGGCCAAAGTTTTCAAAACAAAAATGTGGTCTATGGTGGAATTGTCGGATTTGAAACCAGCCTGTTCTGGACCGACGGTGTCATGAGCTTTAACGAAGTTTGATAATCTTTCATTCAGACAGTTTGTGAACTGCTTACCGAAGCAACTGAGCAGAGAAATACCTCTATAATTATTTGGATCAGTATTATCTCCTTTATTTTTGTAGATGGGTCTTATAATACTAATAGCCCAATCGTCTGGTACTATGCCTGTAGAAAGAATAATGTTAAATAATTTTGCATATACTGGTATTAATTTATCTGGCGAATGTTTAAAAAACTCGTTGATAATTTGATCAATTCCCGAAGATTTGTGACTTTTTAATTTTTTGATGGCTTTTGTAATTTCTTGGGTGGTAAAGGATTTGGCGACATAGGTTGAACTTATCAAGGGGAAGTATGGTTTTGTTTGATTATGTTAGTTTCATGCTGCATGTGTGTCTATATAATAACGAAAAGGTTTGTAGGTGGAATTAACCCTTATCCTGCTGATCACGACTATTGTCGTTTTTAATCTGTTTTATTAGTCGACCAAATCACTGTTATTGCGAATGAAATGTGTGTCTGAACATAAAGACTTGCAAATATTTGTGCTCAAATTAAACAAATATGAGTGATTTTCAAACACGTAAGGTTGTGGATCGCGGTAGCGAGACGCAATCTCAAATGGCTAAAAATTAAAAAAAATTATCTTACAACGATGAAATATCTTCGTATAATGGAGACCAAATGATTTTTTTCAATTTAAAATCTCCATGATAAATGTTCTTTGCTAGCTCTTTCTGCTTCATTTGAATACCTATGTTATGGTCTATGGCCGCTATAAATATTTAAACTCTTTCAGTGCAGGGATCATTTTTATACGTTAGAATCTACGTCTACAGACGTCAGATTCCGACGTATAAAGACGGTCCCCGCGTTGAAGTGGTATACATTACAGCCTACTGCAGACTGATTTTCATCAACCATGAAATGTAGAATGTGGTCTGCCATCAATAGTATAGGGCCTTATGTAATTTCCTGCAAAATGTTCAAATGTATTGTTTTCCTGATACCATTTGGAAAATAGTATTGTGCTGATGAGAAAAAACTATAATTCATTCGATATGACTAAAAGCAAAATGGCCTCCATCTTTTCAAGATATTTTTTAAATAATTAGAGAGTAAACGCCTAAATAAACTGACTTTCGAAGCCTAAAGCATGTGGTCATAAATATCTAGCTGTGACAAAACTTAATAAAATCTTATCATGCTTATGATTATGACCCCAATATATACATGGATAAAATTCCCTTTGAAGATGATTCGAATAGGATTACAATACCCCACCTAGGTAACTTATGTAACAATAATATTTTTTTTGGAAGGATTAGCTATAATTTGACCTTGTAACGATATTAGCTTGTATGATATTTGGTTGTTACTTTAACCCTCTAAGCCCTCACGATGCATTAAAGCATCATTTTACATCCCTGATAACAGACTTGATTTTTCTACAAATGAGGGATTTTTGAAGGAGAATTTCCATGAAACTGTTTTACCTAAACATGGATTTTTTTTTAAATTGCTCACCCACTTCAAGTCATCTTCATGCACCATGAGTCGAGAATTGCACCTGCAATTCACGACTTGTGGTGGATGAAGATGACAATGGTAAAGTCGGGCTTAAAAGGGTAAAAGAGCAGCCTTCCTACCAGAACTGATGGAAATATTGACTAGTCTACCGTTTTTTTAAGCATTTCCATCAACCCTCAACCGCCAGATCCGATTATATTCGTGTTGTCATTTTTTATTAGCACATTAAGTACCATCTTTATAAATGTTAAAGATAAATCGTGATATTAATCAATTCACTTGCAGTTAAATGACAAGTGAATGACGGCGGTGATTGACGGGTCTCGTCATATGACAGCCTGAACAGCTCTGCCATTTGTAGGGGGTAGTATACCATATTAACTATGGTCCAAAATAACGATAAAGTACGGTTAGAATAACAGAATGTAGATGTTCATTGACGTACTGCTAGTGACCATTTACCATGTGTACGCCCTACTTCTGTGTGTTAAAGGTGATCTATCACCCCTTATACAGTATGAATAAATTTGTGACAAATAAATCACAATCACCAATCAGCCCATATATAGGGTGATTGGCTATCATGTGACCCTCTGAGAGGGTCACATGATAGCCGATCACCCCATATAAGGACATAATTATTCATACCATATAAGGGGTGATATATCACCTTTAATGTTTGAAAATATAAAAATTAAGTGATTCTCTATGGTAATTGGAGTGTATAACTGTATATTAACATTTGTAATAAATCTCGTTTTTGGCCCATCTTGTCATTAATCCCTAGGGTAGGACGGGCCATGCTTTTGGGCAAATTGTTAATTTGAGCCAGCAGCTCCAGCCGAGGAATTATTTTCGAATGTCAAGTTATCAGGCACTCTCACATCTTTAACCTTTTCAGACTGTCATTATGCGTCAGAATCTGACGTCTATAGACGTCAGATTCTGACGTATAATAACAGAATTAAACAAATTATAATGACCGTAGACCCATAACATAGGTATTCAAATGAAGCGGAAAGAGTTAATTATGACTTTTACGATGATTTCAAATTGAAAGCAAAACCCTTAGTTTAAACGTAAGGGTAAATAATTATATATATCACAACCCACTTACGCTGATGAACTCTTCAAACCGATTATTCTGATGTGCATAACTTACATTGATATCATCATGTTTGAAGGAAAGACATAGAGGATGTGACTGACTTCATTACATGCCTTTTGTTTAAGGCCACTATGTTTAATTTCTCTGTTTTAGATCAGAAAAAAATCAAACTCTAATGAGGGAAGGCGAAAAAAACATTGAACATATTTTTGGAAAATTTAATGAGGGCGACCAAATAAAAAAAACGTTGGACATATTTCTGGAAAAAATAATGAGGGCGACCAAATAAAATAACTTTTGACCTATTTTACAGAAATGAGGGCGAAAAAAAACAAGCAAAAAGAACAAAGCTGGAAAAATATTTTTTATCTCTTGAAATAAACTTTTTTTTATCACCCGAAATTTACTTTTTCTTCAGAATTCGGCAACAATTGAATGTGTGTGCTAGGCAGAAAAAACATATTTTTTTGTAAAGCGCGACCTAAATCTAACGCGCGCGCTCATCTAAAACAGAGGAAAAAAATATAGTGGCCTAACCATGCTAACGAAGTACTTATCAATTGAGCAGAGAGAGACAAATTACAGAGATGCAGATAGCATGCCAGTGGAATATGGGACAATAATATGCTGGTAATGAAGCATGATTATATGCCTAGCTGGTCTTAACCGATAGAGCTCTGATATCGACTACACTCGACATTCTCTATTTTAATGCGCGGAGTAAAATATGACCTCAATTTAAAAACACTGATACTCAGTATATATTGCGAATTAGATTTTACAAATTGCTATTGGTCAAACAAAATCCATGAGTTCAACCCCTCCATAGCTCGGTCAAGATGACGGCTGCTCCATTACTAGTTATTTGTTTAAGACATATATTACATTGATTGAAAGCACGATGCACTCCTTAATATGAATTAAAGCGATTGCTCTAAAAAAATAACGGGTCCTTCTCTGCATAGCTCGACAAGATCGGAGATGGGGGCTGTTACATTTTTTCTATTAGGGGGGCAACGATCAATAAAAAAGGACGGTACACATCTTAATATTAAACTGATTACAAAATACCACGGGTGCACCTTCTCCACAGCTCTTTCCAGTTCGAATGTCAGTACTAGCTGTTCCATAATAAATTTGGGTCACATTGTCATTCCTTGTAAAAACGATGTTTTCCTTAATATCAAACCGATTGCTAAAAAAATCCTACAGCCCGGTCAAGTTTGAAAAAGGGGGCTGTTTAAAAAAAAGTTTAAAAAACAGAAATGTCTCGTAAGCACGACAGTCTCCATAATATTAAAGTGATTGCTCTATTAATTCCACCGGTCCAACTCCCCTATAATTCAACCAAGTTCAAAGATAATGGCTGTACCATAATAATTGTGGGCTAATGGTGTATATTTTAAAAAGAAGTTATATATTTAGCGCCTAATATTATTGTAATAAGCGATCCGGCTTTTTACCATTGTTGAAGGTATTTTTTTCTCGGGGGACGATGCACTCCTTAATATGAATTAAAGCGATTGCTCTAAAAAATAACGACAAGTTCAATGATGATTGCTGTTACATTCTTTTTATTTGGGGGAGGGGTGGGCAACGGTGAATAAAAAAGAACGGTACACATCTTAATATCAAACAGATTACTCTACAAAATACCACGGTTCATCTTCTCCAAAAGTCTTTCCAGTTCGAATGTCAGTAACAGCTGTTCCATAATAAATTGAGGGCCCATAGTCATTCCTTATAAGAACGATGTTTTCCTTAATATCAAACCGATTGATGTGAAAATCATACAGCCCGGTAAAGTTTGAAAATGAGGGCTGTTTGAAAAACACGACACTCTCGTTAATATAAAAGTGATTGCTCTATTTTTTCCACCGGTTCAACTCCCCTATAATTCAACCAAGTTTAAAGATAATGGCAGCTCCATAATAATTGTGGGGCTTATAGTGTACACTTTAGAGAATCAAATGATATATTTAGCACCTAATATTATTGTAAAAACCGATCTGGCTTTTTACCCTTGTTGAAGGTATTTTATCTCGGGGGACGGGGCGAGGGGGATACTAAATACGACTATTTTGATAAAGATTGCTCCATTTTTACTCCTTATAGCTCGATGAACTTTTAAGCTTCATAATAATTTGGGAGGTTGGTTTTGTCTTTGGTTGGTAACCGGCCTACACTCTTATCACCTGCTTTCCAGATCATAATGGTGTTGCTCCTATGTTAATTCCAGGGGGGAAGCTTTTTTCAATCGCCTAACTGATGAGAATACTAGGTCCACTATTAACCCTTATCAGCCGATCCCGATTATATTCGGGTTTTTTCGTTTGTATTACCAGATTAAGTACTGTCTTTTAAACGTATTAAAGATAAAACGTGGCATCAACCAGCAAAATTTGAAAATAATTAACCTCCATTTGGCCAAACCTGTACCATTTTTACTCACTTGAAGTTGTGGATCGCGTTAGCGAGGCACAACTTCAAGTGAGTGAAAATTCCAATTAAACAATTTGGCGGTCATTTGCCTTACAAATCATAGTAGAGCTCCTTCATTGCTAATGCAGGATGATAGTTTTTTTTCACTATATATTGCAAGACAAATGACAATGGTAACATTTGAAATTGAGGTTGGTTTTGTCTTGAGGTGATGTGCATCATAACAGTGCTGATCCAATGCTAATGCCTGGTGGAAAAGAGTGTTTTAACTATATATTCCAAAAATAATAGTGAGAGGGTTGCACTCTAATCGTTCATGGTGTGAAAACCATCCTAATGCTCTTGTCTCCAAGTGTGTGTTACTGGCAAAACTGTGGGCGATGGAAATTGTCATATTTAGTGAAAGCTACTTGCCTATAATTTATCTCAATACAACATGTTTTCACTGTAGTAACTTGGTGTACATTGTCCACAATGACATCTACTTTCCTTCTGAACACTGTCGTGTCTGAACCGCTGAACCGAGAGTTCTACTAGATATTTAAAGTACCGGTACATTGAACATAATGATTGACTTATACAGCTTTCTGCTGAAAATATCAGAGGAAAATGATGATGCACTATAAACATGGATTATAATAGTTTTAAGATATTTCATTATAATGTCAGACTGTGGCATTACTGTTTTTTAATATGGCGTGAAAATATCAGGACAAATCATTGGTGTTTAGTTCCAGAATATTGCATTGTAATGCCAAGTATGTTCCACAACGATGTCACGATATTGTAGTGTGATGTAAAGAGTTGTCATTTTCATGCTGTTGGTTTTCAATACCATGTATGGTGAGATGAGCACTCTCTCCTATACACTCCACTGCTCAGCTTGGTTTTTCCGTTTCAGATAGATATTTGAGAAAATGCATACTGCATCGTTGTGTGAGGCGAGATAGGCTGATCTCACCACTCACCACCACATCAAGCTCTCGCCTGAAGGTTCGGGCTTGATGTGGTGACTTGTGGTGAGATCAGCTCATCTCGCCACACCCAGCGATGCTGTATGCAAATATTGTGTTGTCAGAAGTCTACATTTTAATGTCAGTATGAGGTAACGCAATGTAGCATTATAATGTCAGAAAACTATATGCTCAGTAATACACCCTTTACAATAACAACACGCCACACAGTGACCAAAAGCTGAACTATTTAGCTGGGACTCCTGTTAAACCATTTTTAATAACAACACGCCACACAGTGACCAAAAGCTGAATTATTTAGTTGGGACTCCTGTTTACGATCAAAATCGTGCAAAGATTGTATTGGCATCATAATATCACAATATATCTTTATAATGTCGAAACGTTGTATTATAAACATGATGCAATGTGTGTCAGAATGTGACAGACTTATGGTATTACAAAGTCAAGTCCATGTCAAGCTGTTGCATTTGGTAAGTGTCAGAATATGTACTCGATGTAATAATCATTGCATTACCGATCAGGATATATCTTATCAACTTATATATTGCCTATTGCCTATTGCAGTTTAAAGTTTAAAGCCTATTGCAGTTGTGGTTAAATATGGACAAATACTTTGATTTTACTTACTGGGTCATAAGGAATAAGATAAATATAGTTGTTTTAATGAAAGGAGCTGTACCTGGGTGTGGTGTATAGCACCAAGTCTGCTAATAACGTGTTAAAAGAAACTTTTTCTCATCTTGCTTCCCAAGCTGGGAAAGCATTTTTTTCTCTACGTAAACAGTCCCGTCCTGTGGTCGGTAAATTGTCACCCACTATTGCGTTCAAGGCATTTGATTGTCAAATATTGCCCATACTAGAATATGGAAGTGATATATGGTACACAGGCGATGATGTTAACGATCTGGAAAAAATCCATCTAAAATTTATTAAATCTACACTTGGAGTTAGAAAGCAAACACCTACACCTGCAATATATGGGGACACGGGACGATTTCCACTGATCATCCGACAACACATAAAAACCGTAAAATATTGGTGTAGAATTCTAAAACTAAATCTCAGAGCCATCCAGTCAGAAATGCCTACAATATGCTTCTTGAGCTAGATGGCATTGGCTTCACGAATTGGTGTTCCCGTATTCGCTCTATCCTCGAACGAGCCGGGCTTGATCAAATTTGGGAATCACAGAATATTGGGGATACAAATAAATTCATGCTTTTATTTAAAGAATCAATTGTTAGAATATTTACACAGCAGTGGAGAAAAGATATTGAGAGTTCGAGTAAGCTGCGCACATATGCATTAGTAAAAAAGTATTTCTGTGTTGAACCATATATCTTACACACAAGGGGTAACCATCTCATAACATCAATGGCGAGATACCGAATGAGCTCACATGATCTAAATATAGAAAGAGGACGATACAATAATCCAATCACTCCAATAAACCAGCGAATATGCACAAGGTGTGAATTAAACGAAATTGACGACGAAATACATCTTCTTCTCCACTGTAACGCTATGAATAATGAACGCGAAATCTTGTTTAACTCGGTAACCGCAACTATCAATATACATCCGACAAATGAAATGTTTCTACAAATTATGACATCTAGAGACATAACAGTGGTGAAGTCACTATCTTATATCTATGGCTGTTTTAAACAAATTAATTGTTAAAAACACCGAGTATAATAAATCAAAGTCACCTATCGCTATATTATCCATATTATCATGCCTTCATGATCTGACTTGGGTATTACCACATATCAGGACGTCTGTTGCTCTCGGATTTATTATTTGGCTTTTTAGGGCCGGTTAGGGACGTTTCCGTCGCCTTTGTTATCAGACGAGGTGGGGCCTTATGGATGATTTCAGAGTTGCTAAGTCAGCTGATTTTATCTATGAGGTCGGGAAGGTTTTTCTTCGCTTGTAACTCCGAGTATGTGGTACTAACTAGGTCGTGAGTGAAATGGTATGAAATAAACAATATAGTGAATTAAAATAAGCTGTAATGTTTTTTTTTTTGTGCGAGGGCCATATAGGTAATAAATCACTAGTTAATTAAATAAACTTTAATGTTATTGTGTGAGTGCCATGTCCTGCGTGAATGGCACACTTAATTATTATCCGTAATTGTCATTGTTATTACATCACTAAGTCTGCAACACTCGATAATATGGATGGTTCTGATGCTATACTTTGTTGGCAGTCGACGAACCACAATGTCCGACTTTTATTAGTATGTATATATTGTGTTACGGTAGTAGTACTGTTATTACGTTGTTAAGTTTACACCACTAGTCATTATCAGGGAATCTCCGAGTTCATAGCGACTGTGCTTGCATGGTCACATGGCTCGGAGCTACCTGTTTCGCGGATTGCCACATTAATTGTACTGCTTTATATTATATATTCATATATATATTTTTTAAATACCATATAATTTTTACCATTGTCTTATTTCATACTCCAGTTACTGTAGCATAATTATGCACCTGTATATATTTTTGGTTTCTACGCTTTCCAGAGTGTCTTTTTTGCTACTATATATAATTAGTATATTAAACATAGTAGCTATTTTATCTCTGGTTTTGGTGCGGGAAGCAAAATGATAGACCCCCATGTTATCTTGGCTATGCCTTTTAATTTTATTTTAAGAAGTAGTCTTTTGTATCACCGAAATACCCAGTTTTTATTATGGCAATGCCACCTAACATGATTTTAGTTGTTTATCATACCATGTATATTGACTCATATGATTTTAACAAACTAACATTCTTGTATATACATGTACATATATCTCTCTTATTACTATGACAAATAAGTCTGTAATGACTTTTATTTCTGTCAATAAAATATCTGTCTGTCTGTCTGTCTGTACCTTCAATGTCAACGACACGAATGGATGTCCAACTAAATTCGAGCTCAGCGGATAATAAGTAGTGAATACTGATGAGCTTCTAAGCCAATAGGAATGATTTATAGAAACGATTTTTTTTCCCAAAATGTTTTTTTTCGGCCACGCCCAATTCGAGTTCCCATGCAAATTTGTGAGGTGAAAATGTAAATTGTATCCTGAAAGATATGAATGTCGCTTCGTTCATTAACATTGGTAAGGAGCCTCTGATGACTCTCTTTTCAAGCAGGTAGTTGGTTGGAGAAGGGCCTGTCAGACTCAATATTTGTGTACATAAAGCACTGTCTTAGTATACCTCACTGTTCTTTTGCGTCAAAATTGACTTATTATAATGGAAAATGCTATACGTTCAATGGTAAAGATAGGAATAGTTTGCTGCAACGTCGAAAGTGCTAAATAATTTTCTAAGAATATATTCACAATTCTTAGAGAAATAATATATAACCATATACTATCGAAGAACAAATTAAAATAATTAACTCCTTATATATAGGCAAACAATCGTCTCCTTTCGAAATCTGATATAAGGGAACACATTTATTTGAAACTTAGTAAATCGAAGGGACAATACAAATGTTTTTGACTGGATGAATGCCTGGAGCATACGGAATGAGATCAATAAATGTGTTTGTCCGTAATCAGCTGATCAGCTTCCACATATATAGGAACATGGTCACTAGTCTAATAGTGTATAACATGTCTAATGTTTTATAACGTGCGTGTTGGTCTCTACCTTGAGTGGCATTGACCTAATAGTACGAAGTGAACCACTGCACTTAACCCTTTAACCACCGGTGTCTCATATATTCGGGTTTTCATTTTTTATTAGCACAGTAAGTACCACCTTTTAAACATGCTGAAGATAAAATATAACATCAATCAGCAATATTTAAAAACAGTTGACCTCTATTTTGTCAAATCTGAATAATTTTCACTCACTTGAAGTTGTGGATCGCGTCAGCGAGACACAATTTCAAGTGGGTGAAAATTCAGATTGAATAATTTGGCGGTTAAAGGGTTAATGGCAAATCACATTATATGAGTCCCACGTAGGCCTATTGTAACAGTGCACTTTCGGTGACTTTTGCAAAAGTGTTATTTTACGGGACACAAGACACGTACACAAGGCGATTGAAACACGTTCCTGGTGTCAGATTTGTTATTTCACTCAGTAAAAATTGTATCTGATGACACACCCAGCAGACATAGGCTATATCGTGTATCATTTGTGGACCAAGTCGTGTTAGGTCGAGCCATCTTTCCGCGTCGCTTCTTACAACCGTCTTACGAAGTTGGTAAAGTGGCCGTTATATTTGCAAGAGCGACTTTGTAGTGCTCCTGCGTTTTTCTTATGGTTGTTGCACAAAACGTTTGAGGAGCTGAAAAAGCGTACAGCGCACGGACGCGACGTCAAATTCTGACGACTAAAATCCATCCCCGCACTGTACGATTAAAACTAATTCTAATGGCCGCAGACCATTACCATAGGTATTCGTATGAATCAGAAAGAGCTGACTAAGACATTTATGGTAATTTTAAATTGAAAATAACTTTTTAGCCTCCATGGTTTTCATATGTGTCATTGTGACAGAAGATTTTACGGAAAGACCTATACAGAGCCCAATAATAGCAACATTATCCATACATATGGCTCAGAGCTACCTATTTCGCCGATTGCCACATTTATTTTACTTTTTGCTACCATTGTAACAGTAAATACATAAAAAACGGTGGATGTCTTGGATCTAAAAGTCAAATAAAGGTTATTTCCTCCAGAGACACAAGAAAAAATCTTGCAGAAACTATAAATTGTTCGTTTATGTGCGACAAACTATAAAAAATATGGTGTTTTCTTAACATTTCGGTGGCCATTCTGTGTTTTGCTAATTTGAAGATGGATGTCTCCAAATATAGAACGTTATCCGACAGATTCGCATTCAGAACACGCAAATTATGTCAAAACTAGTAAATACAAAAGTATACACTAACATCCCGAGCAAAGTTCCATGTTTCAGGTTTCAACCCAGGCAAAGTACTTACTTTCATGAGAGGCTGCAATATTCTTTCATTAAAAAATATGTATGACATTTATAAATATAAATAACACACATTTTCAGGCATGCACATATCTGGGATAAGAAAACATAAGCCACATGTGGATATGTCCAATAACTATCATTTATTATGTTGTTTTTAATGACTATATTGACTAGTTTGTTCTGCTGTTCATTCTGATTATTTTATAATAAAAAAACATGCTTGAGCTTATGTGGAGAGACTACTATTGACTCTACTGCAATGTGTGATTTATTATTGGAGCGAGAATGTAATTATTATGCTTTATGGTATATTGCATGTGCAGATTACTTAATCAGAACATTAACGAGAGACGTTCACGTAACCTTCCCCCTAATTCCAGACAGGTTTGGGGATACCCCACAAAAACGGTCAAATATCAAGTTTGTCCCTGTTTTGGTAACATCCCATTTTATATTTTGGACATATCAAAACGTAAAAAAAAATGATGTGGGTGAGTGACGGGGGGGGGTGGGGGTGGATGGTGACTGAATATGTCCCATGGATTAATAGGTATATTTGAAAACTTTGCAAAAATGACCTAGCGGGCAGAAAATGGCTTTTGAGGGGTTTCATGTTATTTCATTTTTTTTTTCAAATTTGATGATATTTCCTAAGCAATTTCTGTCATTTTGATTTGTTACACGACTAATAAGATATGTGAATAAATAAATAAATGAGATCTAGGGGTCATGACCTCTAGGGGTGGAAAAAAGACCTTAAGGTGACCTATAAAAAACACCTTTTTTTTGGAATCAGCATACAATTCTGAACAATAAAAACGTAAGTGACAATAATTAACATGAGATTCCTGCGGAAGTATATGACTCCACACTAGTTATTAAGCTTTGTTGTTTTCCACGGCAACAGGGATGACGTCATCTGTCCAAGAACCATGTACACAGCTCCAGTCACTCGTTGCCATAGGGAGAAAATAAGTAAAATATTGCTTTACGTCGCTTTTTCCACAATCATGGCAAAATCGCAACTGAAGGGCAAGTGGTGGGTGGTCGTATATTTGCTTTATTCAATAATTTTCAGCCACATAGGCCCCTAACAATATCAAATGTTATGCAAAATATCATCATTATAAAAACATACAAGTATAGTTAAAGAAACCATAACACATGTTTAACCACGATACACCCACTTGTATTAGTATGTGATTTAGGCTATTTTTAAATATACCTACATATGTGTAAATCAAATACACACATAAATATATTATACTAGTAGTATTGTATTAAAATTAGTATTGCTCTTAATGGATTGTAGTGCATCGCAATGGATCCTTCGCGTGTAATATAATTATATATCTTAAGAAATTGTGGACTAGTGCGGACTAGCGTAATAATATATCTATATTGTCTTACCATAATTTTGTAAATACATCTTTGCGATGTCTTGCGATGCCTTGCGATTAATGATGATTTGGGATTGAGTTGACAATGATTTGTGATAAGTTGAGGAGAAATACTCATTTAAATAATATGCTCCCCTTGTTAGTTAACCCTTTAACCGCCAAATTTTTCAATTTGAATTTTCACCCACTTGAAGTTCTGTCTCGCTGACGCGATCCACAACTTCAGGTTAGTGAAAAATATTCAGATTTGACAAAATGGAGATCAACTCTTTTCAAATCTTGCTGGTTGATGTCACATTGTATCTTTAGCATATTTAAAATGTCGTACTTAATGTGCTAATAAAAAAAGAAAACCCGGCACCGGCGCTTAAAGAGTTAAAGAGCATTAAGTCAAGGAGAAAGGACACAATTTAATTAATTCTTATATTTGAATACGCCGAGTATATTCCCATCTACGAATCTATCATAATTTAGTTCTTTCTCCGACTTAAAATACACAAAATATATGCATGTGTATAATATAGAGAAACGGTATTTCATTGTCAGCATGGTGATATAGGAAATATTTTTCATGCAGTTTTATGGTTAAACCCATATCCTTTCCACTGCCGGGTGGACATAACACAGCTCTACCACAGCGTATCGAAACGTGAACAAAAATCTGCCCTCTCACAAGCACTATGATATACCGCACTCACACCACAACGTTCTAATCTGTATCCAAAAAGTGGCCTTCTTTCACGCACAGCGTAAAATCCGTATCTCGAAATCTCTCTTATTCATGTATAGAGCAGCTGCCGCTAATACGTTTTTTTAACACTACGACAGAAGTGCGAGGTGAGATATATACGAGTTGGTACGTTATGGGTTTCCGTCTACACAGCGTTTCGGGTTACTCTACATAATGCATCTGGAGCGCCTGTGACGTTGGCCCACCATTAAAAAGGTATTTTGCCAATTATTCCGTTTGATGGGAAAGTAGTATGGTGTATGGCACACAGTGTAGTCTTTTTCATGAATCCGCATGTCTACGAATAAGAAAATTAGCAAGGAATCTGTATAATTTAAAACTAAATTTTCCTGACGAGGTATCCAACTATATAGGTTGAGAATATGGGCCCAGACAACGATACGGAATACACAAATACAAATACAAATGGAATACACAAATAAATATCAGTTCAGAAAAAAACAGATGAACACAAAATCCAAGCTAAACCCGCTTGATAGTCATTACTACGCTATTTTTGTGTTGGAAACATTTCTATAATTTTACTACTTTTTGTAGGAGCCTAGTAAAAATCATAAGAGTGCCTGTGTCCTCTGGAGAAAATGGTTACGTATCAACGTACGCTTTGTTTAATATATAATATTCTAGGTGAGTGTATTTCTTGTGGAATGTTTAAAGTTAAATACGCTCAGGAAAATATATCACATTTTACATGCATAAGTCAAGAAATGTAATTGTTCTAATAACGAAAACGGAATAAAGACAAAAACATATAAACAGTCCAACATGTCTTCTTATTGGCCGGAAAAAAATACACCATTTTTATGGTAGAATGTACTAAAATAACAGAAAGGTCAACATGTCATGGCCGTGTAGATAAACACGGAGATGACAACATGCCCAGCAAACACGATACCACTAGATTAATAGACCAACTAGATTGGTCCAGCGTCAGCGACACTGACCCAATATTAAACAAACATTGGGACAATTGGGAACAACCAAAGAGCATACACAACCAATTGACAGGCACACACAAAGGGCAGGCACAACCAAATTACAGACACAACCAAATGGCAGGCACAACCAAAAGACAGGCACAACCAAATGGCAGGCACAACCAAAGGGCAGGTACAACCAAAGGGCAGACACAATCAAATGGCAGGCACAACCAGAGGGCAGGCACAACCAAAGGACAGACACAACCAAATGGCAGGCACAACCAAAGGACAGGCACAACCAAATGGCAGGCACAACCAAAGGACAGGCACAACCAAATGGCAGGCACAACCAAAAGACAGGCACAACCAAAGGGCAGACACAACCAAAAGACAGGCACAACCAAAGGGCAGACACAACCAAAGGACATACACAACAAAATGGCAGGCACAACCAAAGGACAGACACAACCAAATGGCAGGCACAACCAAAGGACAGGCACAACCAAATGGCAGGCAGTACCAAAGGACAGACACAACCAAATGGCAGGCACAACCAAAGGACAGGCACAACCAAATGGCAGGCACAACCAAAAGACAGGCACAATCAAATGGCACAATCAAATGTGTCAAATGACACAAACAAAGGGCAGACACAACCAAAGGGCAAACACAACCAAAGGGTGGACACAAACAAGGGGCAGGCACAACCAAAGGGCAGGCACAACCAAAGGGCAGGTACAACCAAAGGGCAGACACAATCAAAGGGTAGGCACAACCAAAGGGCAGACACAGCCAAAGGGCAGACACAACCAAAGGGCAGACATAACAAAAGGGAGGCACAACCAAAGGGCAGGCAAAAACAAAGGGCACACACAACCAAAAGGCAGACACAAACAAAGGGCAGACATAACCAAACAAAAACCACGGAAGTGTGGTCAAACATATAGCACATTACAATCAACCAAACTAGAAGAGTAGTTTTTTTGTAAAAAAAAGCTAGAGATGTCTCCCCTCCAGCAGCATAACCATAAGGGTTGATAGCTAAGAGACGTAGTGTCAATGGCTTTTGTAATTAATGTTATTAAATGGCTCCTGTGGACAGTAGAGACTATGTATTTTGATTTTATACCTCCGCAAGGTTCGTTACTCCTGAAGCCTCGCTGTGTCAAGATTTGCTGCCGGAAGATGATCTACAGTAACTATATCGTCTTTAGACTCAATCAGTGGGGCAACAGTTTTGATATCTTCACACCCGGCGATGTGTGGCCTCTCAACACGCCCAACAAACACGAGACATTGATCCAATGGTGCTAGGTAAAGCTATATGTCTCCACCTCTAAAGAGGGGATACATAATAACGCCAAACAAAAAGTACCATATGGTATCGTTAGTGCTGAATCACTGGGTGCCCCACGTTGTTGCGACGTTGAATCAACGTCAACAACATCGTGTGTCAAGTGGGGCACTGCTTCCCTACAGGTCATTGTGACCGATATATAAGACACTGTTTGCTATTATTTACTAGAGACATGACTAGACACTTTTGTGTTATTTGTACTGTGATCTTACAGCGATATTTTCTTCCCATTGGAAGTCTGGCTTGCAAATCCTTGTCTGATTAATTGTTGTCGCATATTATTTTAATTTGTCTCGGTTTGTGCAAGGTGAAGCTCGAAGGCATGAATGTAACTATGATTAACTTTATCTATTTTGAAGTTGCAAATCCTCGTCTGATTAATTGTTGTCGCTTTTTATTTTACTCGTCTCGGTTTGTGCAAGGTGAAGCTCGAAGGCGTGAATGTAACTATAATTAACTTTATCTATTTCGAAGTTTATTTTGATTACCAAATCACACAAAATCATGTTTTACTAAATGTAAGCAAGTAAGATGAGAACGATTTCTTAAAAAATGTGATATGTCTAGTCAGAGAGGAGACGTTGATCAGATTCTGGCTTAACCCTGTAACCGCCAAAACTAATTGGAATTTCCACCCACTTGAAGTTGTGTTCCGCTGACGCGATCCACAACTTCAAGTGAGTGAAAAGTATTCAGATTTGTCAATATAGAGGTCAACGATTTTGCAATCCTACTGATTGTTGTAACGTTTTATCCTAAACAAAATACGATATTTATTGTGCTGAATTTTTTTTTTAATTTGTTTGTCTATATGTGTTCTTATGAATTCACTTGTAGGCTGTACCAATGTCCATAAACTGTTAATAATACTGGAATTACTGACGAAATCACCAGTTTCAAAAGAATGAAAATACTACTTAATTGTTAATTCGGGAAATTAAAATTGTTATGATTTAGTTTAGATCGAAATAATGTGAATCTGACAAATTTCAATAACTTGCAAAAGAAGCATTTGCACAGTAGGCCCTATATTTGTTTAATATTTTAATATTTCTTTCTCTTGGCAGGAAATTTGACGCTGCTATTTCGCGGCTATTTCGTTTTATATTTGTATTGTCGATATATACGATAGTGAGTGATGCGAAGTAGCACAATAACATATTGGATTCGTAAAATGTGTAATTTATCTCAACGAATTAATAAAATATATTCTCAGTCGTAAAAACAGTAATGGTCATCTTGCCATGAACGTTGACTTTTCAGTGCCCTTTTTGAAATCTAAAAAAAAATAGCGCATAACATAATTAGATTGGATTTTAAAGGTGATCTATCACCCTTTATATAGTATGAATAATTTTGTAACAAATAAATCAAAGTTGCCACAAGATGGGGCACAAGTGTTTCCTTATATGGGGTGATTGGCTATCTTGAGATCCTCTGAGAGGGTCACATTATAGACAATCACCCCCATATATGGGGTGATTGACTATCATGTGACCCTCTGAGAATTATTCATACCATGTAAGGGGTGATAGATCACCTTTAATGTTAGTATTCTTTCTCATTTGTTTTTCCTGACGCAGAAATTGGATGCCTTTGTTATTTCATTAAAAAAATACATGACGCATACTGCTCTCGTCTCTCATTGTATATTTTCTCTTTTAATCAATTGGTTGCCCGACCTTTTTCTACATCACAGTTTTTGCCTCTTAAGACCGTGCGATGTTTAAGCATCGGCCACATCGATAGTAGATCTAGAGTATGCAAACCAAATCCGGATATCGGTATATTATTTTTATCTTCACTAAGTTATGACAATAGCTTTAAATAATTAGTTATTTTCATCATGCTCGTCTGGCACAAATCTCACTACTACCCATAAGTTTAGTTAGGCCTATTGACATTCCAACATTTGACATTCCAACTACGCAGTCAATAGCGATTCTGAAAATCGTGATGACTTTTTTGTTTTATATATTTTGCAATATCTACACATTTTTATAAACAAGCGCAGGACTTATGTTGAAGCTAAGTCAATTAAATACACTAGTCTAATATACTACTAAATCCTCGAAGCTCTAATTCTTACTATTGACGCTCTATATTCGCGAATGGCAGGCCATGATGGCTAATTCGTATCGACAGAGGCTTGTCACATTGAGGTACCAGGTTCGAATCCCGGTCGGGTCGGATATTTGTACTCGTGGCAGTGAATGTACACTTCTCCAACCTGTTCAAAGACATAGAGTGTGCAGTGCTGCCTCTGATGCCGTGCGCTATAAAGAACCCTTGAAGTCATTCGAAATAAGAGATAGGCATAGTCATACCATATCTGTATTTCGATGATAGAGTGTATATGTTTCAATATGAATGAACATCAGTTGAATTGGGTCACATCAGTTATTATTTTAAATTAAAAACCGCGAGTTTTACGTATATGCTCATATTCAAGGGTTAACCGATATGAGTCAAGATTTCGATTTTTACAACAAAAAAACAGCATGTCTACTTTTATAATATTTTTGGCTATACAAGGTAGCCTAATATATTTGTCATCAGCCTTAAATTTCAGACAATTTGATTTTATATATGACAAGTATATACATCAAAGTTCTAATTTTTATTTATTTTTGTGACCTTTGACCCCATATATTTGTAGTAATCGGTATTACATCTCCGACAATTTGAGTATAAATATGACTATATACCAACGATTTATTTTGTATTGTTTTGTATGACCTTTGATTGTATTGTTTTTTATGACCTGCAGTAATATTGTAGATAAGAAATGATGTATGGAATGATTCTTATTTTTTCCTTTAATATTCGCAGTTTGGCGGCCGTTTTGGTCTGCCATCTTGGATTTCAAAATTTATATTTTAAATGTGGTGTTTGTGAAGTACACTATGTACCATATTAGACCCAAGACAAAAGACCACGCATTAAAATGAGTCATTTCAGATGATTAATGGGCCAAATATTCGAATTTCAAGGATTTGACGGACATTTTGGACGCCATCTTGAATAATAATACTTTTTGCATTGTCAGATTTTGGTAAACTTTTGACATGCTATTAAGCACACCTGATACCAACATAAACCGTTGAGAAACCTTTTGTGGCATTTTTTTCAGGGTAAGGTGGGTTTTTTTCATATATGCAGCCGACTACTAGGCAGCTTTAACCATTGTACCAGAGCCTCCGCCCACGACAGGTGGAAGCTGGCGTGAGATGCACCGTCAATCAATTGTTTTCTGTAAGGTTCCATGAAAAGAATCTCGCTGCGACTATAGATTGCAATCTGACTTTTTTAACCCTTACAACGCTGAATTATTTTTGTATAAATCATGGACATCAAAGTTTTTTTATCATCTTAAATGTCTTAGATGGCTCTTTCTGATTCATTTGAATACTTGTGTTATGTGTCTACGGCCATTTTAAATATTTTAATTCTGATAGTGCGGGCACCGTCTTTATACGTCAGAATCTGACGTCCACAGACGTCAGATTCTGATGTATAAAGACGGTCTCCGCGCTTAAAAGGTTAATGGGCGTACCTTGTCGTAAGTGACACACTTCCCTACTGTCACTACACTTGCAGCATTACATGCATTTTATTTGTTACTGTATGTGGATTGCAGCCGAGTGTGGATCCGTTGGGGGTTCTTTGTACTCAAATAGAGTTGTGCTGTTCAGTCCGGAAACCCAGACAACTGTCATTGTTATGCTTTAATAGCAGATGTGAGATGATGAAATGTCAGCAGACGAGACTTATTGTTAACCACACAAAAAATATTTCAACCCTTTTAGTGCGGGAACCGACATTAGCCGTCAGAATCTGACGTCTATGGACGTCAAATCCTGACGTTTGAAATCGATCCCCACACTGAACGAATTACAATGTCCGTATACATGGGTAAAAATGAAACGAATCGGGCTTTAGGCCACCTTTGTGCACATATAGGCTAAGCTGGGCCAGGATGACCCCCTGAGGATGGTGAGATGATTGAGATGACACTGTCCTCCAGACACAGAATTTGAAATTCAAGCCCTGGCGGTCTGAGGTCGAGCACGCTACCTCTCGGTCACGGAGGCTCCCCACAATACCGAGTTTCACACGTGGATGGGGAAGAAACATTTTGAAACATTTTGTTTCTTCCAAACCGCCGAGACCGGGAACCGAACCCCGGACTCTAGCGTGAAAGGCGGCGGTGCTAACCACTACCCTAGGGCCCCCGCCCTGTTATGCTTTAATAGCAGATGCGAGATGATGAAATGTCAGCAGACGACACTTATTGTTAAACACACAGCCAAGACTTTAACCCTTTCAGTGCGGGAACCGCCATTAGACGTCAGAATCTGACGTCCAAAGACGTCAGATTCTGATGTCTAAAATTAATCCCAAAACTGTACAGATTTTAATTTTATAATGTCCGTATAGGCCTACATAGGTATTAAGATGAGGCGAAAAGAGTTATCTAAGACGTATATAATGATTTCAAAGTGAATGGCTCAGAGGTAGAGTAATCGAAGTCCAAAATTATATTTTCTGTTGATAAAATGTCATTTTGCGTTAAATATAGTTAAATATAAATAGGTTAAGTTAAATATATAGGAAATAAAAAACTAAAATATCTAAACCAGTCGGTGAAAATTTCTAAACTTATTAATTAAAATATATTTGTTCACTTTCAAAATAGATACTTCTCCTCAATGGTGAAGTGATCCAAGTCGGTGAGTTTATATAGGGACTTGGATCAGTTTACCTCTGAGATATACGGAAATGGCAGCTGAAATGTTATAAAACACCCTTCTATGGATCAGTCTATGCTATGCCAATCATTACCAGAATTTCGATCACCACATTGTAATAACTATAACGTCATGTGTTGTAGATAGATATTTATTGACATAAAGAAAAGTCATTACTGACTTATTTGTCATAAAAATGTATGTGATAACACGACAATTTACATGTTATCACATACAGAGTTAAAATCATGTTAAAAGGCATTGCAATGGTAAAACACTGGATAAAGCGATAAAATAACAGATAATTTATTGTATAAGTGCGTCAATGAAGCTCAAAGTGGGAGGAATATATTTCTTTAAAACATATTTACAATTACATTTAGACACCTTGTATTGTGTTTTTTGCAACATTTTAAATCAAACCAACCAAACATAAACCAATTCTGCAGCAGCAGTGACTGTCTCAGTGCCGGGACCCTCTTCGTACGTCAGAATCTAACGGCTACAGACGTCAGATTCTGACGTATAAAGGCTGTCACCGCACTTAAAAGAAAAACAACATTTATAATGGCCATAAACCCATGACATAGGTATTCAAATGGATCAGAAAGAGCTAACAAAGATATTTATGATGATTCAAATTGAAAAAAACCCTTTGCTCTCCATGGCTTAAAACATTTTGAATATTAGCGGTCATGTTGGATTTTAGAGTAGGAATGAAAAACATCCATATTAGATGTTGATACATCTAAATATGCTTGTCGACATTTGTGCAAATTGTGCTATTTTTATTAAAAAATGGAAGATCGTGATATTTCAAGCTATGACGTCCCACTACCAAGGAAGGATCACCTTCCTCGCTCGCCTTCCCATATAGGTCACAGCCACTGATGTTGTGATGTTGTAGCACACCACTTTCTGTGGTCGTTTTGTTTGAATTTGCAAAGAGAATGAACGAATAATTTGATAAAGCTTTATCAGTACTTTATCAAAAATACGAATTATGTAAAGATATCAAATAAATATGCAGGGGAAAAGTAATATAGGCACATTTCATAGATTAATAGATACAACGATACACTTAGAAGTGGCATTGCGTTTTATCGCTCATGCCACCACAGCGAAGACATGCCACTAGTTTCACTGTTAGTACTGGACAGAAACACTGATAGAAATACACTTTAGTGAAATAAATGTTTAATTTGGATTTCCAAGTAGCAAACAAGGGGAGGGGTTCTCATATAAATTTGTTTTCACCGAGTTCACATTCAAAACGGTTTCCGGTGACGTCACTGCGTTTCACAGAATCCTAATGACTTAGAAAAAGCTACATGTAACTGAGAAATTGAGGATGATTTCAAAATGGTTTTATGGTTCATACAAAATCTTCAATCATTAAACCACCAAGTTAACATAGCTATTTAATTAGCATTTTTAACAACTTGTGTCTCGCTGACGCGATCCACAACTTCAAGTGGGTGCCAATTATTGAGATAAGAGTCAAGTGTAGCATGTTTAAAAGCTGATATGTAATGTGCCAATACAAATGTAAAAAGAGGATATTTATATAGAGCGGTGGTTAAAGGGTTTAGGGTTGAAGTAGCGTATTTTCCCCTTTTTAAATGGCAGAAACAATATTTTTACTCCCCTGAAAAAATAGTCAGTGTGTAATACATATATAAAGAGTCTACTAGAATCAATGATATTCAGACCACCGTTTGGTACAATTTGCCATTGATATCATCTCATGTATCATGTAAATATGTCGTAGTAAACATTATAAGATGCCACACAGCCCACAGTTGGGTGAAAATATCAAACAATAAAAAATTTAGGAGCATTTTGTAATTGAAAGTGCACACCCGTCACTTCACAAGAAAGCAGCTGCACCCTTTGAAATCAGCTACACCCTTTGAAAGCAGATACACCCTTTGATGTCAAAGATGACGACACGTCACTGATTGTATTGAAGCGCTGTATTATTTTTCTATCAACCCTGGAGAGCAAATATTTTTTCAATTTGGAATCATCATAAATGACTGAGTTGGCTCTCTTTGATTCATTTAAATACATATGGGTTTATGACCATTATACATATTTTTACTCTCAAAGTTCCGGGACCGTCTGTAGACGTCAGGATCTGAGGTCTACAGACGTCAGATTCTGACGTCTGTAGACGTCAGATTTTGACGTATAAAGTCGATCCCCGAGCTGTAAGGGTTAAACGAAATCGATGCTTGTATTTATTTGCCAAAATATTCACAAACTATATGATATAAATATATGCAGTAACTATTTTATCTCTGGTTTTGGTGCGAAAAACTTTAAAATATCACGACAATGCTGTTTAACTATAGGTCATTTAAAATAGTTATGATGCATATTTTATTTAATATGTGCTTGTTTTAGTATATCGTTTGATTTTAAGTTACCACAGCATGCATAATATACTGATTTTCACATGTTTTTTCTGAACTGACCCTGTTTTACATAGGAAAGTACATATATATTTTATGCTGTTCATTTAAATGACACATACATCTGCGTAGAGTTTCCGTCGTCAATAAATAGCTATATCTATGATATTAAAAGTACATCAACTATTCTCAACACAAGTAACACTTATATCAGATTATCAACTGCCCGGTCTGGTTGATTCTCAACACGTACCTGACAGATTGAGCCAGAGATGGGTATTCCAGGCACGCCTGTGAGAGGTAAAGATGGCCGCATCAAAGGTAACCAATTCAGATTACCTTACATTTATGTACATATATGTAAATGGGTAGCTGCTGTGATGTATATTAACCCTGGTCCTGCTGAATTGTTTCAATTGTATTTTTCGTCATTTGGAGCCGGAATTGCTAACGCAATTTCCAGCTTCAAATGACGAAAAATATTTTATTTTTTTGGAAATATACGTCTTCTAAATTGAGTTATTTTGCTAACTGAGTAGCTACCTCAAACTGTTTTATCTATATACAGTGACATATTATTTGGCTTAAAATAATATGCTTAAAACTGTATACATGTATATAGCAGGAGGAGGGTTAACATTTTAATCTCAAACAGTATACTTTTGTGCTATGACAAAACCCAGGTTTTGCGATTTAAATCAAGTTGACAAAATCCGGACAACGTATGATATTCTACCCCCTACTAATACTAGTATAGAGTGCATCAGCTAGTCACATGACTAGGTCAGCCAATAATCCCATCATTTTCAGTTGTTGTGAAGGAGCGTGTAGCCCATGGCGTGGTTTCAATGTGAACTCGACGAGGCCAACATTAACGTGATAGCCTAGTTAAAGTGATATGTAAGGATATTTATCTGAAAGACCCACGCAGTAACAGCGGAGTTAGAACCCGGGATGCATGCACGACTGGCGTCACGCCCCCTCGCATTCAGTTGTTATTTAAATTAGGAGGTAGAATACCATAATACTTTGCTCAACATTTCACAAAAATATCAGTCAGTCAGTCAGTCAGTCAGTCATCAGTCAATGAGTCAGTCAGTCAGTCAGTCAGACAGACAGACAGACAGACAGACAGACAGTCAGACAATCAGTCAGTCAGGGGATGATGGAAGAGATGGGTTTTCACGCTAGAATAATATTATTGTTTTTCTTCAAGCACCCTCGCCTACGCACTTCAATAATCTCTCTTAGCGATGTCAGTGTATTTTTCTAGCTTGTATCTCCGTTCTTGGCACTGCGGGTGGTGAATTTACCCTGTCTCTTCGTCTGGATTTCTGTAATTCTCTCCACATCTCTATATACGGCATTATCGCTCTGATTAAGCAGCACTGTAGCCCTCGGCCAGGGCGATGCTTCCAAGGCCAAGATGTCTGCAATGTCAGCTACATGCATTGGCCCAGGGTAGGCCTATGCCGGATTCAGCTAGTGCCGACGTTGGGCGATTGTCTCAGATCTCTCGTGGTGTTCCAACTTGTTCTCAGGCTGTCTCCATGTACTGTTGTGCCAAGCAATCAGGCTCGTATTAAGTGGGCGCAAAGTGACTGGCCGACAGTGGAAATGTTCTGATTGGACTAATTATAGCTTCAATGGACAGGATGGCAGATGGACTAGATCTGACAGTGATGCAGGCTGCTGGGATGCCCTGCAAAGCAAAAGGCAGTATCTGTTTACTTGTAAAGTAAGCAGATACAACCTTTCGGCTTTTGCACGGCGGTAGACTACTCTGTTGATGATCTACCATCATGATTAATTATAACTTACATTCAATAATGTTCTCCAAATTAACCCGGTCCAAAATGTATAGATGATGCTCTGTGGATGCATAATTATATCTTAGTGTAATTTAGTATCTTAATCTGTTATTGTCCACCTTAACTCTTTAGCCGCCAACTTATTTAATTTGGAATTTTCACCCACTTGAAGTTATGTCTCGCTAACGCGATCCACATCTTCAAGTGATTGAAAATTATTCAGATTCGACCAAATGGAGGTTAACTATTTTTAAATCTTTCTGATTGCTTTTACGGTGTATCTTAAACATGATTAAACGGTGGAATTTAATGTGCTATTAAAAGAATTAAAAAACAGATATAATCGGAACAGGCGGTTAAGACTTTAGACATCAGAATCTGACGTATGTAGACGTCAGATTCTGACGTCTAAAGTCGATCCCCGCACTGTAAAAGTAAAAAGAAACATAATGGTCATAGACCCATAACACAGGTATTAAAATGAATCAGCAAGAGCTAACTAAGACATTTATGCTGGTTTACAAATAATTAAAACCCTTTGGTCTCCAACGTTTTTATAAAGGGTTAAAGGGTAAGTCAGTTATTATTCAAAGCAAGATTGAAAAGGTTCTGTAACTCTCATCTCATAGTTAAGTGCTGTGCGATTAGTGATGCTATCACTGAACAGAAACAATTATTCTGCTTCGAAAAATAGCATTTTACGCTGTAAAAAAGGGATGGTAGTCATAATGTATCGATAAAACTTCGCAGATGTAATTATTTTACTAATTAAACATTTCTTTGTGTAACGCTTTATCTATCTAGATCTATACTCACAATTCCAAAATGCGAATATGCTATAATAATTTTGAATGTATCATATACGTGCAGCTATTTTTGTTGTATAAAATATTACCTTGAATATTATTTTATCAGATATACGATAAATAACTTTTGAACGCAATATGCTCTACAAGAAGATCGACTTGAATTTACAAAACATACCCTAAGAAATACTCGTCATGACAACTTTATGTACAGGATAAACCTCTAGGAGCTCTACATTCGTACTGTAGCTGTGGAAGAGCTCCGAGGGTTTTAACTGACTTTTAAAACACACGACTGCCTTATTTGCTTTGTCCCACCACTACATTCTAAGCCGGGAATGGAGAGTTATTGTTAGCCTATACCAGTACGGACCGATTATCAGGGTAGGCATATGGTATTAAAATAAGTCAGGTGTGACCTAACTGTTGATTGTTGATTATGACGGATCCTCATTATGTTTGGATGTGTTTTAAGTCAGTTAAAAGCCTCGGAGTTCTACATTATTAGCTGTGAAAAGGCCTTGGCCTTCGGCCTTGACCCTTTTCACAGCTAAGAATGTAGAGCTCCTCGGGTTTTACCCTATACAAAACACATCCGACCATAATAAGGATCTCTCATAATCAATAGCTCGGTCACACCTGACTGATTATAGTACCATAGGCCTGCCATGATACTTGGTTTGTACTAGGTCAACAATAAATATCCATTCCCGGCTTAGAATGTGGTGGACGGACTAACGTCTTCTAAACGCATGTCCAACGAACATATAACGTAAATGGGGCGTTCTAAATGCTTTCTAACTTATTCGTGCTTCGCGCTGGCGATGCGCGATGTATTCGCCAACTTTGTCGCCCTGCTAACGCGCAACACGGTGGCGAAACGCTGTGTATTCGCTGATTTATACACCTGTTTTATTTATAACACGCTGGGTAATCGTCCTAAACTCGCCGGCTCTTCTCATAGCCTGACAAACGACGCACTGCTCTAATTTTTGTCACTCAAGGCGCTGGCTGTGCGTCGTGTATGTGTGACTGGGGTATAACATAGTGTCATGCGTGATACTCTTTCTAATATGGTGTCCTGTTTTCCAATGAGTCGTCAAAAAACGCATATGACGACCATTAACTCACAGTTTTCGCGTATTTACCTATGCTAGAAGTGTTGCTGCTGAGACTGTTATGATATGAATAGCTGTTGTACCACCTTGCAAACACTTGTACGGATTGAAATCGATATGGTGTGTACCTAACCTGACATAGATGGCTGCTCACGAAATATCGGCTTTAAAATGGACACTTTTGTTGATTTAATTTCAACATGGATAAATCTACTGTGTCAAACAAATATTAGAAAATATATTATTGTCCAACACATCAAATCGTTATTTCACCTGCAAAGTATTATCCTGCAAATCTACGACATCCAACAAAGTATATTGAGATTGTGTCCTGGGGCGCATATTGAAAAGAATCCTAACTTTGATCCTATCTCAACTTTCTCTCATTTTCCAAATAAAAAGTTAGGATGAATCCTAACTTTTTATATGGAAATGAGAGAAAGTTAAGATAGAATCAAAGTTAGGATTCTTTGTAATATGCGCCCCTGCTTTCTAACTTGCCCTTAGAAAGCAGGACAACCTTGAAATGAAATTGTTAGAAAAACACACCAAGATACCACCCAGCAACACGGGACATTGAGGCAATTGTTTTTAAATGTTGGGCCAGCGGCGCAGAAGGTGGGCCAACATAAAGTGTTAAATCATACATTGGAGAGAGTAATACATTTATTTTGATTATTTGTCACAGTTTCACTTAGAATACTAGCCAGATAGACAGGACATTATTTCCGCTTCATATTTGGACAAATCAAATCAAAACCACCCGTTTCCCAGGCCCAATTGGGCTGGCTTTCTTTTTTGTTTTGTTGGCTGTTATTCTGCTAATTTAATTAGCTGCAAATTGATAGATTTATCTAGAGAGGTTTTCGAAATAATTGTGTCATATGTATTGGATGAGATTGCGTGTCGGTCCACAAGATCCACTTAAGACAATAAACTTGTTTTGCCTAAAGTTAACAAGCATATCTATCTTCACCTGACCACAGCGGGCCTTTAGTCCGTAAATTAGATTTTGTTTATTCGTTTAAAAATATTTGATCCTAATACTTACATACATAAATGGAACCTTAAACTGCCAACCTATATAGTAACGTTAATCTGCGCATCTAACTATTTTTTTTTCTATGTTGAACATTATTTGTCTGGCTTGAATTCAGGCTGGAAGCTTTATCTGAGACTATTCTAGCATTGCTATACATGATCACGTATTTCATGATCTGATTGATATAATGTGTTACAACATGGTTAGTATGGCTGTTGCCCTTGAAATTATTTTATCTTCTTCTCATTTTATTTTTAGGTTTAAGGATGTTTCCGTCGCCTTGATATCAGACAAGGTATGGTCAAAGATGGATTTCAGTATATGATAAAGCCAGAGAAGCTCTACATTCTTAGCTGTGAAAAGGATCGAGGTGGAAGGTCGAGGCCTTTTTCACAGCTAAGAATGTAGAAACCCGAGGACTTTAACTGACTTAAACACATTCGACCATAATGAGGATCCCTCATAAACAATAGCTCAGTCACACCAGATATGATAAGAATGTGTAAGAAAAAATACGATATAAATGAGACGCGATAGATTGAATAAGCAAGATTAAATAATCAGACAGACCATCGGGCGTTATTTTACGCATCAGTAACCCAGTAGATTGTAACAGAAATATAGACAATGATATAAATGATATTACATAAGCAAATGAATCAAATGAATTAGATATAATCTATGATGAATTAAGCCAGCCAGTGACAGTAGATGAAGTGAAAAACTCAATTAAACAGCTGGAGTCAGGTATTATTGAACACATTTTACATACATGAACAAGAACTACTCGCTGCGCCGTTATGCGATGTATTTGATTGTGTTAATAAGTCCGGTCACTTTCCAAATAAATGGAGCGAAGGTCGCATTGTACCGTTACAAAAGAAGGGAGACGTGAACTGATAACTACAGATGTATTACCTGCCCAGCAAACACGACGCATTGAAACAATGTTGGTTTTATGTTGGGCCAGCGTCGCAGACGGTGGGCCAACATTAAGCCAAGAATGTTTCAATGTGTCGTGTTTGCTGGGTGATTACTTTACTGAGCGCACTAGGAAAGCTGTTCACACGTGTTCTAAACAATATATTGACTGAGGCCTACGGTGTTTACGTTGAAGCTCAAGCTGGATTCAGGCCAGCTCATGGTATTATAGATAATATTTATTATATCAATGGGATAATATCACTATTTATTGACAAAGGCAAGAAACTCTATTATTAATTTCTAGACTTCCGTAAAGTGTATATTATGTGGATCGAAATTTATTATCAAGTAAATTACTGAAGTTAGGAATTTGAGGTAAAATAATTGATATTATTCAAAGTAGATATAAAAGTGTCAGGCCAATAGTTCAGGTTGGATCAGAACGTAGACAACCATTTAAATGTTTTTATTATTGTATGCTGATGACACCGTAATTATATCAGAAAATAGCCAAGATTTGCAACTTGGGATTGATTTTGTTGAAAATTATTGTAATAAATGGAAAATAATATTGAATATTGAAAACACTAAAATTGTAATAGTTCGCAAAGGTGGTCAATTAAGTGTGAATGACAGATGGTTTTATAATATAAGTAAAATTGAAGTCACAAAACATTTCACATATCTCGAAATGGTATTGTCCAGCGGTGATTCATTTTTTTAAATCAGAGGAAATTAGCTGGTCAAAGGTCATATCCTCGGCGCTGCGCGCCTGATATATTCGGATCTACGAATCTATCGTATTTCGTTCTTTCACCGAGACTGAACAACCCAAACAGTTGCCTGCATTGGACCGGGTGGAGCCCTAATGAATTTGTCACACCGGCTTGGTCAACTGACTCTTTCTTTGAGGTCTGTGAGGTTTTCCCTCCCAGTGTAATGAATAATGTGTGCAAATGTCTATGTCGTGACTGACAAGTGTTAAAATAACAAAGTATGTAACGTTAGTGATTGACTATGTGTATAAATCTTGCAGATGTTTTAGTTTTTCCGGAGTGTCTGTTTTCTCTTACAGATTTAAATCTTTAAGATCGTTTTGTATTCTTCTAAATACCATATCTCTCATAATATTGTTGTTTTCGTATGCACTAGAAAAAAGGTAAAGTTATATATAACTCATAGGCTTCTACGCTTTCAAAGTGTCCTTTATTTTGCTGCCATGTAGAATAACATGTAGCTGTTTTATATCTCTGGTTTTGATGTTCCCATATGGATATATCGTGATAGTGCTCTCTGCTATTTAACTTTATTTTAGGTACTTATGGTGTATATTTTAAATACCCTATGCTTGCTTAAATATATGAATGACAAGCCTGATTTTCAGTGTACATATCATGTCGATCGATTTTACTGAACTAACCCTGTTGTACATGCTGTGTATACATATAGATTTTTTGAGACAAATAAATCAGTAAGGCCGTATAAATGTGTTAATACAACATATCGTCGCCTCGGAGCTAAATGATCCTATCTGACACTCGTTAGAGTGGCAGATAGGATCATTTAGCTCCGAGGCGACGATATATCTATCCACTACACTTTTCATTCCCTTTTGTGGCACTATTTGTAAACCATTCTCAAATTTATCCGCACCGATCCTCTCTAGGATTTTGGGTAGGTGATAAAAAAATTGCTTTAGGGTTTTCGTCAAGTTAAAAAAATCAAAAAATACGAGAAGGCTCGGAAGTGGGTGGGTGGTTCAAGCCCCAACTCGGATTTTTATTTTTTTTGGGAAATTTATTGTTTTTTGTGTGTGTTTTTTGTGTTGTTTTTACGTTTCCAAAGGTTTCCAAACAAAAAAAAATTGGACAGGGGATGGGTAGGTGTTGTATGATCAATCCGAGTTTTCTCGGATTTTTGTAAATTTTTTTAACTTGACAAGACCCTATAGTAATTTCAATAAATTAATTCTTACAGAGTGGGGTTCGACATTAGACGTCAGAATCTGACGTCTACAGACGTCAGATTCTGACGGCTAATGTCGACCCTCGCGCTGTAAGGGTTAATAGAAGTTGCTGGAAATATATGTCAAGGTTTGTGTGACGGGTTTTCTAATTTCAATACCATGAACAGGTGTAATGTAACAATAATAATGATGAAATGTAGACCTGAACCCCTGCAGCACAGAGATCGACTTTAGTCGTCAGAATCTGACGTCTGTAGACGTCAGATTATGACGAATAAAGTCGATCCTAGCACTGTAAGACTAACAATATTTCCAATGGCCATAGACGCGTAACATAGGTATTCAAATGAATCGGAAAGAGCTAAGCCAGACATTTATGATGATTTCAAGGTGAAAAAACCCTTTGGTTGCGATGTTTTTTTTACAAATTAATTTAGCGCCTTGAGGGTGAGCTACCTGCCTGGATGTTAATGACATTATAAGCGTTAAGTGCGATGACTCATCCGGCGTAGATCAACCTTCACCGTCCAGGTCCCAGCCACTGGACATGGATCAAATGGTGGGACAATGCTGAGTCAACGTCTGCGACGCTGGCCCAACATTGCACTAACATCGCATCCATATTACACTCGTTTGCATGGAGGATAGCCTACTTTATTCAGTGCTACCTACTTGCATAACGTCCACTACAGTAAGATCCACTATACATTTAGAGTTACACTGCTCAAAATATTTAAAAATTAATCTGAGGGCCGTCCCACTAACATCAGCTGATATTTAGCACCCCGAAAACACGAGCCGTTTATCTAATGTTGGTTTAGCCATACAGCCCTGAAATACTTGTTCATAAACTATGGAGACCAAATGTGCTTTTTTTTCGTCTTAGTTAGCTCTTTCCACTTCATTTGAATACCTATGTTATGTGTCTATGTCCATTAGAAATATTTTAATTCTTTCAGCGTGGGGATGCACTTTAGGCGTCAGAATCTGACGTCCACAGACGTCAGATTCTGACGTCTAAAGTCGATCCCCACGCTGTAAGGGTTTACTATAAGCCAGCGTCGCAGACTGTGGGCCAACATTAGGCCAACATCGGCTCAATGTATCGTGTTTGCTGGGTGAGCAAATCCACACACTTTTAAAACCTCTACAACGCTGAAATATATATATATATTTTAAATTTGAAATCATCATGAAAGTCTTAATTATCAGTCTCCGCTTATTTTGATACCTATGTTATAGGTCTACATTATTATTCTGACATATAGAAACGGTGTCCGCAGTGAAAAAAAAAATATATATAATGGCCATAGACTAATACTACAGGTATACATATCAGGCAGAAAGAGCTGACTAAGACATTTATAATGATTTCAAATTGGAAAGCCCTTTTGGTTCCCATGGTGTATACAACGATATTTCAGCGTTGTAGGGGCTAAAATATCTTGCTTTTATAAGATGCCCAAATCAGATATATTCAAGCTCAGATGATCTGATGTTCGCTCTTATTGTGACGAGTTTAATAATAAAATTTATCTCAAAATATGCCACGTGGTACATTTTCCCGGTGAGGGCGCTTAACCATTAAGGCGCTGACATATTTTTGCATAAACCATGGAGACCAACGGTGTTTTTTTAAATTTTTAATCATCAAAAATGTCTTAGTCAGCTCTTTCCGCTTTATTTGAATACCTATGTTATGAGTCTACGAGCATTAGAAATAGTTTTACTCTCACAGTGCGGGGTTCGACTTTAGGCTTCAGATTTTGACGTCTAAATTCGATCCCCGCACTGTAAGAGTTCAAGTTCGATCACTTAGTCTCACGCCCATTTTAATGATCAGATACATCATGTCACGTCATTTTTTTGCAATTTCTGGTTGGAGTACATCGAATTGGAAGAATCTCTCGATTAATCGAAGTAATGAAGAATGACAATCACATATAAGGAATGACAGTTACTCCCTCTTGGCTTTGCAGTCTAGTGCTACTCACCAGGCCCTCTGGCACAGATATCATCATGCACATGTCATTCCTATGCACATCATAAGCAATGGAATAGTCATGATAATATCTGTAAATAAATACAAAAATGTCATTTTAGTAAAATAATAAAAATAAAATGAATCGGGCTTTAGGCCACCTTTGTGCACATATAGGCTAAACCGGGCCAGGAGAACCTCCTGAGGATGATGAGATTAATGAGATGACACTGTCCTTCAGACACAGGATTCGCAAATTCGAGCCCTAGCGGTCTGAGGCCGAGCACGCTACCTCTCGGTCACGGAGGCTCCCCACAATACTGACTTTCACACGTGGATGATAAATGTGATAAAAAATCATTAGCGTTAGATTATATGTTTATTGTTGTTAATATCGTCGTAATGTAATTACGTAGGTACGCATGCTGATATACGTATATTTGTTATAAAATGAGTATTATCGTCGTCATGTAATTATGTAGGTACACAAGACATGATGATATACGTGTATTTGTTGTAAAATGAGTATTATCGTCGTCATGTAATTATGTAGGTACACATCATGATATACGTGTATTTGTTGTAAAATGAGTATTATCGTCGTCATGTAATTATGTAGGTACACATCATGATATACGTGTATTTGTTGTAAAATGAGTATTATCGTCGTCATGTAATTATGTAGGTACACATCATGATATACGTGTATTTGTTGTAAAATGAGTATTATCGTCGTCATGTAATTATGTAGGTACACATCATGATATACGTGTATTTGTTGTAAAATGAGTATTATCGTCGTCATGTAATTATGTAGGTACACATCATGATATACGTGTATTTGTTGTAAAATGAGTATTATCGTCCGTCATGTAATTATGTAGGTACACAAGACATGATGATATACGTATATTTGTTGTAAAATGAGTATTATCGTCTGTCATGTGATTATGTAACTACACAAGACATGATGATATACGTAGGGGCTTATATTTGTTGTCTAACGTCACAGTGCACAGTCGCATACAGCCTTCAAAACTTCCAGGAAGGTCGCAAGGGAATCAATTATTCAAACTGATCAAATTTCCAGATATTATTCTGTAAACATACGGCTTCGGAAAGCTGATCTTCTACCTCATTATACAACAAATCAAATAACCTTCAGTAACCCCCTCCTTCTGACCCTTATATCCCCAAATTCTAGAATTTAAATTTTCACCCACTTGAAGTTGTGTCTCGCTGCCGCGACACACAACTTCAAGTGGGTAAAAAATGCTTACATAATTATGTACGATTTGTTATGGCAATCTAGTGATTTTAATGCTGATTTCAACTACGATTTTGTTTATGTAAAAATACAAAAACCGCTATGGATGCGATTGACACGTTAATTGTTTAACCCTTTGAAACGAAAACCTCGTCGATATTAACAGATGTACAGTAATCTGTACGAAATACGGCGTTGTCTCATCGGTGTCGGCTCGATCACTGAAGTTAAGCAACGTCGCGCCCGGTTCATAATTGAATGGGTGACCGCCTGGGACTGCCAGGTGCCGTATATACTAGGACATCGTGCAGCGATGTCGTGTCGTGGGGCTCAGAAAACCACGTAAATAAGATGGCTCGTCTGACTGACTTTGAGTTGGACGTAAAATAACCTTAATGGACGTAGGCGCAGTTTCCATCCGGCGAAACCCCAGAAAATACACAATGTGGAGTACTTGGCATGCACATAAGGCTATGAATTATATCATGAATGATAACAGGCCTTGCTAAGTTACTCCCGTGGCGCGATAGCACAATAGTGCGTACTGCCACGTAACATACAGATACAGAATAATCGTGACTGGGTTAAGGCTCTATCCGGGTGCACTGACTTTAATCATGTCTGACCATGCTGGTGAGCTCGGAGGTTCAATGGATAAAGAGTCAGATGGTTAATCTGGTGAAGATTTATTACACATCGTTATGATGAAGGAATAGCCTGGGGAAAGGTTATGGTGAGTTTTCTTGAGTACGGTGCTCCAAACTGTACAAATGAATATGATCTTCATTACGGCATATGGTATATGATAGTATGTTAATGCCACATTGTGTAGTATTGCGCTTAGTTATCCTAGTTTGTGATATTTTATGTAAACGTTTATGATAATGGATGACCAATCGTAAAAAAATATATTATTACGGCTGTTTCATAATAATTAGAATCAACACAACTGTTTAAAATGCATCAAAATTTCTTGTACGAACGATACACACCAATTAGCCTTTCAAACAATCATTTTCTACTCCTTGCTGCAATCACACATACTCAAAATGAACGCAGTATCTGAGTAATAAACCGTGATACAGGAGATTAGTAGCATTTCTACGTCCTTGATAATTATGATAATAATCTATTTTAACAATGAACCTTGTGTAGGAGTTATTGCTAAGGTTGGAGAGCAATGCGTGTAGAAAATGACCACCGCTATTATTATCAGCTCCACGGTGTATCTAATTTCTGCAAAGCCAAAAGGCAGTATCTGTTTACTTTACAAGTAAAGTCAGAATCTGACGTCTACAGACGTCAGAATTTGACGTCTACAGACGACAGATGGTGACGTATAAAAACGATCCCTGCGCTGAAAGGATCACTATTATTGTTGCTGAATGCATGAGACCGGATTTTGCAGGGTTTAGGATCAGGCAGTCATCCAACTAAAAATCTAAAACATCAGATCCACGTAATTTTCATGGATTGAAATTGTTGAACCAATTCAATACTTATTTGAATTACCTCTTTTACAATAATATCTGCAAATAACACAATACATTTTGCTTACTATTTAGGAAGCAATTGCAAAGTATCTTTGTAATATAACCTCTGTTTGAAATTGAAAAGTTGTAACAGTATGTAGAAACCCTTTATAAAGTATATGTAATATACAAATATTCACGGGAACAGGGCTGAGAAAGGGAAAGGCATATACGCTGTTTAATCACGCTTTAATTTGTGTCTGTTGGAGTTTTATCAAGTGGTTGGTAATTTTAATTTTAGGTAATTACAGTGTTAATCCTATATATCTTCTGTGCAAAGCATAAAGACAGTCACTGCTTACTTTTCAAGCAAGCAGTTACTGTCACTTGGCCTTACAGTGTATTCAGAAAACTGGTGGGTTCCACCCACAATAACTAAAAATGTGCAGAAAGTCACACTCCAGACACGAAGGACACTAATTATGTATAGACACTATAACTGGTGAAAGAGACTAAATAATCAGGAGAAAATGATATTTTTATAAAAATAATAAGTACACGTAGCAATTCCATACGTATGAAATTAAAATCACCTTTCCCGCCTTTGTTTTCTTTTATTTTCTGACGTTAGCGTCTTCCCTACAGGCGCAATATAATTGGATGAAACTTTACTCAGAATAATAAGCACGCGTCAGTTTAGTACGTGTGCAGCAATATACAAAGACATAGTGTAACGTAATATAATTGAATTTTTAGCCCTTTGTCAAAGCAATATTCTCCATTAATGAGAAGCTAAGTTGAGCTGATTGAATCTGAGTTTTGTTCTCTATTAATACACAGGCACCGAAGGCCGCAGTAATCAAATAAATGTCATTATCTGACAATACTAATGCAGTACTCCACGCGCAGATATAACTACAATGGGTGGTAGACTCATGTTTCAATAGGGTCAATCCCAGCAAACACAAAATTTTTGTATAACATTTATACAACGCCGGCCCAACGTCTTCGACGTTGGTCCAACATTGTATAAAGTCATACAAATGTTTTGTGTTCACTGAGGTTGAAAATATAAGTAACACATGGGTCCCATCATAGGTTCCACTAATACAGAGTTTGCAGACTAGTAAAGATTTTAAAATGATTATTTATTTTCACTCTCATGCGATTTTGCTGCAACATTATGTTTTCTTCCTGCAAAAAAATAAAAATGCAAAAAAATATTAAACCTAGCAGTTGGTTTTGTTAAGTTGCATTATTCCGGAATTCGGATATCTGTATTAACCCGTTCGTTACTGATATGTAAGGTCAATACTCATATATAATCAGGTTAGTTTGATTAATATAGTATACTTGACGTAGTGTGATTGCAATCAAACATCCCTTTGGTTAACAACTTATTACATCTTATTTTTTCACCTATCGCATGATATAATAGTACCGTAAAAAGTATTCACTATTTTTCTCAAATGATTGTGTTTGTAAAAAAATCTGTAAGTACAGACACATTTACTCTTGATGATTCAAAAAACTAAAGGAAGTGATTGGTACAAAATGTAACTGAATGTGACTCCAATTTCTGCATTTTCTTTTTCAATCTATTATTGTTTAAAATATCGTTACATTCCATATAACGTGGAGTAGCAACTGAAGTTTCATACTATGGAGCTTTATTTGTTGAGCTACATGTGTCAGGGAGAAACATTACTTTTGCTGATATATCAAGGAATCACACCAAGAGGCCACATGTGCTGAGCTTTTAAGGAATCACAACAAAGGGCCAAATGTGTTCAGCTATCGAAGAGCCACATTTTCTGAGATATCAAGGTCGAGAAGCCACATTTAGTGTGTTATCAGTACCCCATTTTTTTAAGGAATCAAAGAACAACATAAGCTTGTTACCATAGAGCCACATTTCTGAGCTATCGTGGAGCCATGATATGTCAGTAGTTGTGATATTGCAGCGCCACATTTTCTGAACTATCAATGATCAGATAGGCTGAGATATCAATGGACAACGCTTGCTGCTATCATGTTATCATTGTTATCATAGAGACACATTTGCTAAGCTATGGTGTTGCCAGATTTGCTGTGTTATTATTGTTACCATGGAGACACATATGCAAAGCTATGGTGTTGCCAGATTTGCTGTGTAATTATTGTTACCATGGAGACACATATGCAAAGCTATGGTGTTACCAGATTTGCTTGCTGTGTTATCATTCTTATCATAGAGATCTATTTGCTAAGCTATGGTTTTGCCAGATTTGCTGTGTTATCATTGTTACCATGGTGACACATTTGCTAAGCTATGGTGTTGCCAGATTTGCTGTATTATTATTGTTACCATAGATACACATTAGCTAAGTTATCATATAGCAAGGTTTTTTGTGCTATCACAAAGATACATTTGCCAAGCTATCATACAGATATATTTGCTATGTTATTATAAAAGTACTTTGCTGAGCTAGCATGGAGCCACATGCATGGAGTTAATATAGAACCACATTTATTTGTGTTTTTCCCTTGATCCGTACATACAAAAAAAAAATAATGACGAAATAATGACTTATTATTTATTATCCTCACTCATCATGACAAAGTCACATCTAGATTGATTTTTAATTCGAGGCAAACAATATAATATTAAGGTGATCAGATATCCTTTCATTTATATAATGTCCGGTGTATTCCATACTGTGGGGTTTTGTGCATATGAAATAAATTCAATATTCCTCTCGAAACACAGATGTGTTGTCGACGGGCGTCGAGGGATTATTTAATTAACATGCATTTTTCGACATCGATACGCGGTAAACATGTTAAAAGTAATGGATGTCCGATAGATTTTTTTCATTTTTTCTAAATCACTAAATTGTTCATTCTAGATATATTTATAATAGTTGGATCATTGACCTGTTGGTCAAGAAAACATCAAGCGATTCAACGAACAGACTGCTTATCTTTTCTAAAAATAACATGTCTAAAGTAATTCAAAATTTCCTTATAGATAATTTAAAGAAATCATCATCGAGAAGACAGATACCATGGGTCACAAACCCTGCTCATCCCAGCTAACCCTGCCCGTCTGTGAGATTAATTCGCCTGCATCCCAGACAGTGGGCCAATATTAACCCGTCTATATAGGCCTACGTCAGAATCTCAGGTCTATAGACGTCAGATTCTGACGTATAAAGACGGTCCCCGGTATAAAAACGGTGGCAGTAGACTCATGACATAGATATTCAGATGAAGCTATAGATATTCAACTGAGACAAATTGAGTCCATCATAGACTCATCATGGAATAAACAATTTTGCATGTAATGAGTTACACACTTACTTTACTAAACAGTGAGTTATTGCTGATCAATACAGAACAATTATCATGGTAGGCTTATGGTGTTATAATCAGTCAGGTGTGACCGAGCTGTTGATTATGAGGGATCCTCATTAAGGTCTGATGTGTTTCAAGTCAGTTAAAACCCTCGGAGCTCTACATTTGTAGCTGTGAAAAAGGTCTCAGCCTCCGGCCTCGGCCTTTTTCCCAGCTAAGATTGTAGAGCTCTTCGGGCTTTATCCTATTCTTTATCATCTGATTACTGCTGCATAGAGAGTCACATATAAAGCCACAAAAACACCGGTTTTATTATAGCAGTTGCCATTGGTGTTCTCGTCTAGGATAAAGCCAGAAGGGTTCTATATACCAAGCTTGAATAAGGTGAAGGCCGAAGGGCGAGGCTTTTTTCCCAGCTAACAACGGAGAACCCTGAGGGGTTTACTGACTTAAAACACATCCGACCATAATGATTATCCCATAATCAACAGCTCGTTCACACTTGACTGATTATAGTAAATAATAAATATAATATAAGGCATTTGTTATAGCGCCATACATCAGCCTCTTTAGATCATTTATGGGGTGATGGGCGAGCCCCTCGCGCCGAAAGCACCTGTAAGTGACCGTTGGAGTCTCTAGTGTGGAGTCGCAATGGCGGACGAGGGAAACTGCCCAATCTCCACCATTTCAACTCAAACTTCACTCCCCGTCGAGTCGACGGTTCCAAACAAATCATAAAACTCTTTCTCGTTTTGTCATGTTTATTCGTTTGACATTTGGCAACAACAAAGCACGACCTCTGCGCACGGCACGTCCTATTTGACTTAGCGAGAGCGACCTACGGCACGTCCGTAGTCGCCGAGTGTAACGCCTGAAGTGCGGGAAAAGTACCAAAGCCGCACGGGCTGCAATTGTGTGCACCCGTCACCAAGGTACGGGAACAAGGTGGTCGTCCACAGCTTCCCTCGTCCGAGAAGCCGGGGATAACTGCCACCTAAACTAAACGAAGTCAGGATCCTACACATTCACATGCGGTCTAAGCAGAATCAACAATAAGGCATCAGCACTAAAATGAAATAAATCGGTAAGATCCCGCGATCTCCGACTTTCCAAGCAGACGGCTTAAACAACTACATGTTCAACTATCATGTTAGTTACATAACTCCGAGATTGCTTATTAATCGATGCCAGTTTGATACTATGAGTTTTCTGATTATGTGAGATGTTTTGGCCCACTTAATGTTGATATCAATAGGCCGACTAGTTCCAGTATTTTTATAATGGTCATTCTTCCTCTTATTTCAACCCGCTCTACATCCCCTACGAGTGGAAGGGTACCATGCGCCTACCATGATAATTGGTCTGTTCTTGATAAACCATAACTTTCCATTCCCGGCTTAGAATGTCGTAGCCGGACAAAGCAAATAATGTAGTGGTGTGTTTTACTTCTCGTCTCTTAGTGACCGCAAATCGTTTCCAGAGAGACAGCATCCGCACAATTTCGCATTGCAAACCATCGCTAGTCAGGATTTTTTTTCACCCATTATACTAAACGCGAATGTCGCTATAATCTTTGCACGGCAACACAAGCGGTCCAAACGCAGCCCCCTGTTGCTGTGATGAAAAACAAAACTGTTCCATTTGTATGCTGGCGAACATCAGCAAAAAGGAGAGGTTAATTTAAACAATAAACGTATTGAAATGGGCAATCTCGGTTTTTGTGTACAATGATACAAAAATACGGCATGTTAGTGCTCGGATTGAATCTCACATAGTTTTTTCTGCACTTAATTTGAGACTTGTTACAGTACATCGACCCCAAGAAACGCGGTCAAATGTGAGTGAGAGCGGGGGATGATGGGTTTCTATATAATTCTCAGAAATTATACAAAGAAGACATGTCAAACAGCGTCGGCGCACATACACTGCTGGCACTAGACACGGTGGCACTGGGCGAGGGTATAGGACGGTGTCTTGCAGTTGTAGGCCTACTGGATGCAGCAGGCTGAGCTGGCGAGGGTGGCGCCCTCTGCACTTCTTTCAACGTTGACGTTCTACTTTTACCCCTTTTGGCTCCAGACTGCTGATTCACATTGTTCTGTCTTCCTCTCACCATTCTCTCCATATCGCTGATTTGATTAAATTGGTAATATTGTGAATAAATAGATTAATATATCGCCAAATGTCTTTGTTCGCATGCAGCGTAGTAAGTATAACAATCCGATGGCTAGGCTATCGGCTCAAAAACATGGCCGCCATGACAGACATGGCGGGACTGTATACTATAGTGTATAGTTCAGGCCTTGAGGAGGAGCGCGCCCTGACAATAGTCCAACTTCTTTTTAGCATAACATAGAAACTTGGAAATTTAGCGTGAGGTCTATCCGGCGAGCTCAGAACTGAATATGTAAATGAGCCTCACCGTATAAGGCGTATGTAAACAAAAGGCGCCGCCTAGCGAACAAGTCGACATTAAAGTCTCACGAACACTTATCTATGCGACCCACCTCAGGTCACCCAAATTGAATATATACAACAACAACATGTTGACATTAAAATAACAACTATAGATAAATATATTTTGAACAAGCATAAAATTACTTCTACTAAATAGAAGTTCCATATATATATTATTTTTCCATCAATTATTTTTTCTTCGATCTTAGCAAAATGACGAGAATTATAGGGATAGTTAAAAGACCCAATGATAATTATTATAATGTTGCCGGTAGTGAGCCGCATCTGTGTTCAACGTTTTGTGCTATAATGTGCTATATAATTTAGGTTATAGTTTTTTTCTGTTTACGTGTCAACTAAAATTTTAGCTAGCACCAGTACCATATGTCCATAACATGTTAACTCCAAATTTGATTAACAGGTTATTATGAGCTCACAAAAAAAAAACATTAAATCTATTTTTTTTCAATTGTACAATAGCATAATATCATTGTTATCACTAACGGAATTCTGAACTTTTTGCTAGTGAATATGATCTGGGTATTTTTGGGAGTGGGATAATTAAATCATCTATGATATTATATTTCCAAATAATTTATTTTTATGATGCTTATGGCATGGATGCTAATTTAACAATATATTTAGATATATAAACGTTATTGAGGAGAGAGTGATTAATTTTGTAATAGCATTACGTCGTTTCTACGCAATCATGGCAATATCGTGACAGAAGGATTCACCAGCAGCCGAGATTATGCCCTACTCTTTAAGGGTGTTTTATAGCGCGCAACAACATGAGAGCACAGCATACTTCAGGCCTTTGAATAGTTTAAATCACCCTATATGTACAACCCCGATGACAAACATCCGACGCGACTGGGACTCGAACCTTGTTCATGAAATTGGAGTTGTCCATGAACGACCAGGAACGCAGGTGGTTCATGAACTAGATACGCCAGCAATACTAACTAAGTTCATGATGTGCATGAACTAAGGGGTCTTGTCAAGTTAAAGAAAAAATCCTCAATTCCAAGAAAAACTCAAGAGAGGGTGGGTTTTGGGTAGATTGGTCAAGACTTTTTTTGTGTTTTTTGTTTTTGTACATTGAATTGAATAAGGGGTTGGTGGGTGTGGTCGGACCAATCCATTTTTAATAATATTCTGTTTTTTTCTAACTTGACAAGACCCCTGAGTTCATGTTGATGTCCACGAATGCTCACGAAGTCACAAAGTTACAATTACAAAGTATATAACGTGCTACGTGACATATATTATGTGCCAAAGGTATGAATTTAAGAACCAGAAGTTGCTAATATAACTGGTGTTTTGTGATGTATTGTGCATCACGAAATCTAAGTCTTAAAATACATTATATAGTATCTTGACTAAAGATTCTATTTTTCTGAGTTTACTTTTTATAATTATTATGATTATTATTTTTAATTATTACAATTATTAGTGGACTTATAAAGCGCATCGTTATATACATATCTATGCGCTGAAAAAATTATGAAATTTATATCATATTACTGTTGGAAAAAAATCATTTATTTTAAATGTTTGTTGTGACAGGGTTTCCCTGAGTGGAAGAGGGAGATCGTTTCATAGCCGAGAGCCACACACGCTGAAAGCATTGTCACCAGTTGCAAAACACCGGTGAGTAGATGGTACAGATAGAAGCATACCATCGGTGGCATACCACAGTATGGAGCTGTATTCGGGTCAAAACTGTCAGGAAGTCGTTCGAGTCAAACTCTCGTTCTGATTTAATGACATACGTTTTAATTGACGCATTTGTAATGTTGGCATTGTTGCTTATCTCATCTTAACCGACACGATTGTGGTCTTCTTTACAGTTACATAAGTTAATTGAACAGCAATCTCATTTTAATTTTGCAACTCTCGTTCTTCTTTAATGACATACGTTTCAATTGACGCATTTATAATGTTGCGTACCTCATCCTAATCGACACACTAGTGGACTTCTTTAGTTGCATAAGTTAATTGAGCCGTAATCTCATTTTAATTGACATGCCTGTAGTCCGCTTTACGGCTATACAAGTTAATTGAACGTGTCCCGTTCTTTTTGACTGTCTAACGTTCAACTGTGATTGGCATTGCTGTTGACGGGGAGGGCGGGGGCCCTAGGGTAGTGGTTAGCACCGCTGCCTTTCACGCCAGAGTCCGGGGTTCGGTTCCCGGTCTGGGCGGTTTGAAAGAAACAAAATTGTTTCTTCCCCATCCACGTGTGAAAGTTAGTATTGTGGGGAGCCTCCGTGACCGAGAGGTAGCGTACTCGGCCTCAGACCGCCAGGGCTCGAATTTCGAATCCTGTGTCTGGAGGACAGTGTCATCTCAATCATCTCACCATCCTCAGGAGGTTCTCCTGGCCCAGTTTAGCCTATATGTGCACAAAGGTGGCCTAAAGCCCGATTCATTTCATTTGTTGACGGGGAATCATGCTGGTTGAGTAATCTGTGTTTTAGCCGACTAAGAACGAACGGCATCCAATTTAGCGCAGTGTTTAAAGCTCTACATAAAACACGTGGAGATAACTTGGCCTTAATGGCCCAAGGTCACATTCTGGCCATTAATAATTGTGGGGTTTGACACGTGGTTTACACTTGTTCCTCGCCGGCAACAGCGCCATCTGGAGAGTGGAGGAGAATTATGGTCTGTCAACATGGTAAATAATGCTCAACAACAAAATGATGTATATTAATGTTTATTTATTGATGCCATTCTTCAGTTATTACATACATTGATCACTGTTTCTATTATTGTTGTAAAATAGGCAATCTCATGGATTATACCCACCGTCATTTCGTCCCATTTTCATTGAATGACGTGCTTTCAATGGACTTTTAACATTTAAAATCCCCTATTATCGACAGTTGGGTATAAACCAGGGGATAATCACTAAATCAGATAGCCGTAAAATATATGTTATGGTTAATATAAATGACATAAATAACATTAATGATTATTATTCGTAATATATTAAACGTAGACTGAACAGATATAGTAGTAGTGCATCTCTCAAGCTTAATTAGACTAATATATATTTTCGCCCACCACCACAACCTGCATCACAGTATATTTTTTTCGTTATTTTATACTATAAAGTTTACCTCCGAGAAATGCCTGCTAGATTAAATTGTGTGTACAATACTCTGGGTGGCTTAAAACTGAGTACAATAAAAACTATAGGGCCCACCGGTAGATCTACTCAGCTACTGGAACCACATTATTTAGCCTTTTTTGTAGTCTAGCGTTCGTTCTTAGTCGGTTAAAACGCAGATGATCCAACTAAAATGAGTCCCCGTCAACAGCAATGCCAATCACAGTTGAACGTCAGACAGTCAAGAGGAACGGGACGCGTTCAATTAACTTGCATAGCCGTAAAGAAGACTGCAGGCATGTCAATTAAAATGGGATTACGGCTCAATTAACTTATGCAGCTAAAGAAGACCACAAGTGTGTCGGTTAAGATGAGATAAGCAACAATGCCAACATTACAAATGCGTCAATTAAAACGTATGTCATTAAATCAGAACGAGAGTTTGCGTCGAATGACTTCCTGACAGTTTTGACCCGAATACAGCTCCATACCGCAGAGCTATCGGAAGTGCATAGAGAGCGACAAGTTCCTATATATAGGGCCCTATTATGGGAACGCGTCACTGTGCATGGTTTAATGGACAATGAAAAGGACTTTAAAAATGATACGTGACTTCACTGACAGCCAATGGAGGTCTTTCAGGACAGGTGTGATAGGATCGTATTCCTTAGATTTACAGACTTATGTCTCACCTAAACATAGCAAGCTAATAACGCTTTAAAACATAATAATTTTGTGAATTAAGAAAGATATATTTTCCTCTCAAAGATTCACACAAAACGGCAAAAAAACTGAAGAACTAATCATTTTAAAATAAAATGACACATTTTAGGGGTTGTGGTCAATACCATGAATCTATCTAAATACATTTAATAAATTATGTTGTATATATTTTCACGTTTTATACAGCGTTGTAGAACAATTATTCTCATACAGACAGACAGATATTTTATTGACTGACGGAAAGAAAGTCAATCCAGACTTATTTGTCATAGAAATAACAGAGAGATATGTACATGTATATACAATATTGGTAATTTGCTAAAATCAAATGACAATATACATAGTATGACATACATATATAAAATCATGTTAACTGTCATTGCCATAAGAAACACTGGGTATTTCGTATTATAAATGATTGCTACTTATAATAAAATTGAAAGGCATTGTCGGGATAACATAGGGTCTATCATATTGTTTCCCGCACCAAAAACCAGCGATAAAATAGCTACTACAATGTATGTATGACATCCTAATCATATATATAGTAACCAAAAATACACTCTAGAAAGCGTAGAAACCTACAATATATACAAGTGCATAACTATGCTACCGTAATTTGAGTATGTATTAAGACAATAATAAAAATTACACAATATTTAAAAAATCAAAAATTATATTATATCATGCAAGTACAATCAATGTGGCAATCCGCGAAACAGGTAGCTCCGAGTCATGTGACCATGCAAGCACAGTCGCTATGAGCTCGACATTCCCTGATATTGACTAATGATGCACACTTACCAACGTAATAACAGTAATACTTCCGAAACACAATATATACATACTAATAAAAGTCGGACATGGTGGTTCGTCGACCGCCAACAAAGTATAGCATCAGAACCATCTATATTATCAAGTGTTGCAGACTTAGTGATGTAATAAGAAAAAGAATATTGATTATAATTATGCGTGCCATTCACGCTGGACATGACACTCACACAATAGCGTTAAAGTTTGTTTAATTAACTAGTGATTTATTATCTATATGGCCCTCGCACAAAAACATTACAGCTTATTGTAATTCACTATATTGTTTAGTTTATACAATTTCACTCACGACCTAGTTAGTACCGCATACTCGGAGTTACAGTCGAAGAAAAACATGCCCAACCTCATAGAGAAAATCAGTTGACTTAGCAACTCTGAAATCCTCCATAAGGCCCCACCTCGTCTGATAACAAAGGCGACGGAAACGTCCCTAACCGGCCCTAAAAAGCCAAATAATAAGATCCGAGAGCAACAGCCATTCTGATATGTGGTAATACCTAAGTCAGCTCATGAAGGCATGATAATATGGATAATATAGCGACAGGTGACTTGTGATTGTTCTACATATAAATGTAACGTCATGCCAATAATAATGACATAATCATTGTAATAATTATGTATGCTAATCAGACAAGGCACGACACACATACAAAATATTTCAGCTTGAATATGAATTTACATTTATTATACTCAATATTTGTCTAAAACAACCATAAATAGATTTTGCTAGCGACTTCACAACTGTTATGTCTCTAGATGTCATAATTCGTAGAAATATATCATTTCTTAATTGCATATTAGTACAGCAGCAGAGGGACCAAATTTTTGAGGTACCTAAACCGGCGGTACAACATTTGTCCACATGTCTAGAATTGTTCTCAGGGATCTCTAGATACAGAATCTGGTTGATGACATTGCCGGAAATGGGGGCGGGCTGAGAATTTGGCACTTTTGTACACCTACCCAATTTTTAGAGAAAATATTCGCTTAAATAAGATTTTCGCGTCATTCTCACTCTATCACAATGTTTGGCCAGTTAAATCAAATATTGTTGTATTTAGTTTTTCCCATCCATCAGGTCATATATCTGTAGGGATAAAATAGTAAAAAAAAATATAATTTTGCACTAGCATCCCACCTCGAAGAGCTACTTTGAATATTGTAGATATGTCGCAAAATGATTTTTTTCAAAATTGTAATTTTTTTCCATTTTTTGCATATAGTTTATGACAACAGGTTCGCTTTTGCACGAAAGTCTCCATGAGCGGTACCATTTGGTTCGGATGCATCCCTTAAGTCAGAATTAGGTAACTAATGCTTGATTTTTCGTGTAATTGATCATTATGGTCAATTTTAAAATGACCGCCGTAAAATCCATGATTTCTCCTGAAATGTATTATCAAACACGGTTTTCTTAATTTTTACATCACAATCACAGTTTTGGTATTTAATCTTACATTTTAATGCGGGCTTAAGCATTTACAAATGCTGTAATGTGATATTTACTATCGAATCCAAGATGGCCGCCAAAAAATGGTGAAGAAAATGCTCAAAATTTTTTGCAAATAGTTTATGAGCACAGGCTATAATCATGATAATGGTGTACGATAACCTCAATGAGCGGTATCATTTCATTGAGAGACACGTACCCATGAGCAAAAAGCTGATGATTACTGATTGATGTGTAGAACAATTAATAATTATGGCCTATTTCAAAATAGTCGCTGTGAAATCAATTACCGGTAATTTCAATAAAATGCATTATTTAACATGTTTGTCACACAGTTATCTCACAGACACGATTTACCGGGCAAGTGTCTAATTTTACTTTTTAATCCTCACTATGTCTATCAAAAGTATTATAACATGGGAAAAAGTAGAAATTCAAGATGGCCGCCGCAATATTGTCAAAATGTCGCACCATCTTACAAATAATTTATGAGCACACGCTCTATTCTATATCTGTATGAAAACCTCCATGAGCGGTTTTATTTATTTCCGAGACGTCTTATGAGGCAAGATCGGGTTATTAATGCTTGATTTGTTAAGTAATTAATACTTATGGCCGATTACAAAATGGCCGCCATGAAATCAATGAATACTCCTAAAATGCTTTATTGAACATGTTGTGCATAATATAATAGTCATTCAAAAACACGATCTTTGTATTTATTTTTGCATTTTACTTTTCAGTGAATCCACTAAAAGTAATGTTAAGTACTTTAATCTAAAATGGCAGCAGTGAAAATGACAAGAAAATATGCGTTTGTTCAGCTTTAGCCCCGGTGACCTTATCTCCGAAAAATGAACATTCAGTTCCCTTTAATTTTTGTAATGATCATTATAGAAACACTGTTTTGGTGTTTACTCCAGAGATCACAGCCACCTTAAAAACAATCTCAGCCACTACAAGGGTGACCTTGGCCACTAACAAACTGGTATCAGCCACTGACAAAGTTATCTAAGCCACTACAAAGTGATCTTGGCCACTGTAGAAGTGATCACATCAACTTTAAAAGTTATCTCAGCCACTACAAAAGTTATCTTGGCCATTAAAGAAGCGATCACACCCACTTTGAAAATGATCTAAGCCACTACAAAAGTGATCTTGATGACTAAATAAGTGATCATAGGCACTTTAAAAGTTATCTCAGCCACTGCAAAGGTTTTCTTGGCCACTAACAAAATGGTGTCAGCCACTTTAAAAGTGATCTAAACCACTACAAAAGTGCTCTTGACCACCGAAGAAGTAATTACAACCACCCACAATGATCTTGACCACTGAAGAAGTGATCACAGCCACTTTAAAAGTTATGTTAGCCTCTACAAAAGTGATCTTGGCCACTAACAAACTGGTGTCAGCCACTGAAAAAATTATTCAAGCCACAACAAAGTGATCTTAGCCACTCAAGAAGTGATCACAGCCACTTTAAAAATTATCTAAACCACTACAAAAGTGATCTTGACCACTGATGAAGTGATTACAGCCATTCTAAAAGTCATCTCAGCCACTACAAAAGTGATCTTTGCCACCGAATAAGTGATTAGAACCACTTTAAAAGTTATATCAGCCACTACAAAGTGATCTTGACCACTGAAGAAGTGATCACAGCGATTTTAAAAGTTATCTCAGCAACTACAAAAGTGATCTTGGCCAGTGAAGAAGTGATAACAGCCACCTTGAAAATTATGTAAGCCACTACAAAAGTGACATTTGTTGCTGTAGTATATATCCAAAAAAAGAAATATGGGAATTTCGTCTCTATGTTTCGCTTAATTGGTAAATGCGCAGCACAAAAAAAAACTGTTGCAGTTCCAGTCTATGGACATAATTACATCATATGGTCATATTAAGAAGCCAAAGGAAAATTACCGATTTTTTGATGATTCTAGCCTGATTGTGTCGCTTTAAGATATCACATCAAACCCGTGTTTATGATATGACTACTAGGTAGACAATGTTCAATAATGCATTCATTTAATGGCGGCCATTTTGAAATCGCCATAATGATTATTTACCTGATAAATCAAGAATTGATCACCTGCTTTTGACTTAATATATGCATCTAAACCAAATAATACCGCTCACTGAGGTTTTCGTACAGAGCAGAACTATTTTCAAAAGTTTCGAAAATATTATTTGCCATTTTTACGGCGTCCATCTTGGATTGGTTCTTAAATAACATATTCTAGCACTTAAAATATACATATATATATTCAGTGGATTCATTCAGCATTAAAATATAATTATAGACACGAAAACCGTAGTTCTGCGATAAAAAATAAGCAAACCATGTTGAATTATGCATTTGAAGATTAAGCATTGATTTCACGGTGGCCATTTTAAAATCGGCCATATTGATTAACTACTCTACAAATCAACCACTTATCATATGATGTTCACTCAAGGGTTGTCTCTGAACCAAATGACACCGATCGTGGGGGTTTTCTTACATGATAAAAAATGTGCTTCGAAAATATTTGCAAGAAAATATGAAATTTTGAACATTTTCTTGATCATTTCTGGCAGCCATTTTGGATTGAGTCTTGAATATCACATCCCAGCATTTGTAAATACTTGAACAAGCGATAAAATGTATGATTAGACACTCAAACCGTGCTTGTGATGCGAAATTTAAGAAAACCATGTTCAATAATATATTTCGGGAAAAACCATGGATTTTACGGCGGCCATTTTTAAATTGGCCATAATGATCAATTACTGGACGAGTCAAGCATTGGTAACCTAATTCTGACTTAAGAGATGTATCTGAACCAAATCGTACCGCTCATGGAGACTTTCGTGCAGAAACGAACCTGCTGTCTTAAACTATATGCAAAAAAATGAAAAAAAATGAAAATTTTGAAAAACTGCATTTTACGACAAATTTACAATATCCAAAATAGCCCTTAGAGGTAGGATGCTAGTGCAAAATTATATTTTTTTTTACTATTTTATCTCCACAGCTATATGACCTGATCAATAGAAAAAAATAAATCCAAAAATATTTCATTTAAATGGCCCGAAATTTTAATAGAGTGAGGATGACGCGAAAATCATATTTTAGCGAATATTTTCTCTAAAAATCGGTTAGGTGTACAAAAGTGTCAAATTCTCAGCCCTCTAGTATCTAGAGACCCATGGGAACAATTCTAGACAAGTGGAAAAATGTCGTACCGCCGGTTTAGGTAACTCCTTAAATATGGCTCTTTTTTGGTGTCTGCTGCTGTACTATATTGATAATTCCGGCTACAGAATTACGCAAGATTTCGCGTTCATTGTTCATGGCATTACAGTGGAGAAGAAGGTGTATTTTGTCGTCAATTTCGTTTGATTTACACCTTGTGCATATTCGTTGGTTTATTAGACTTATTGGATTATTGTATCGTCCTCTCTCTATTTTTAAATCATGTGAGCTCATTCTATATCATAGCTGTTATGAGGTGGCTCCCCTTTATGTTTAAGATGTATGGTTCCACACACAAACATTTTTTCACTAACGAATGTTTGCGAAGCTCACTTGAACTCTCGATATCTTGTCTTCACCGCTGTGTAAATATTCTAACAATTGAATCTTTAAAGGAAAGCATGAATTTATTTGCATTGCCAATGTGCTGCGTCTCCCAAGATTGGTCCAGCCCGGTTAGTTCAAGGACAGACCGAATACGCGAGCACCAGTTTGTGAATCCAGTGTCATCTACATGTAGCTCTAGTAGCAAATTGTAGGCATTTCTGACAGGGTGTTTCTGAGATAGGTCTAGAATTCTACAACAATATTCTACAGCTTTAAAATGTTGCCTGATAATCAATGGAAACCGTCCTGTATTACCATATATTGCAGGAGTGGGTGTTTGCTTTCTAACACCCAGCGTTGATTTAATACATTTTAGATGTATTTTTTCCAAATCATCAACACTATCACCGGTATACCATATATCACTTGCATACTTGCATAGGCTACTGCTTTCATAATATAATAAAAACGATGAATAAAATACAATAATGATTGAATAACAAAAACAACTGTTATATTTATTTTATAATACAGAAAATGCACTATTCATAATTAAGCTCCGCTGTAGACGTGGAAATCTGACGTCCAAAGACGTCAGATTATGACGTCTAATGTCAGTTTCCGCACCGAAAAGGTTAAAATCTTTGCTGGTGGTTAACAATAAGTCTCGTCTGCTGACATTTCATCATCTCGCATTTGTTAATAAAGGATAACAATGGCAGTTTCCAGGGTTTCCGGACTGAATACTGCAGGAACTGATGGACTTGATTGTGCAAATCGCGTAGACTCGGTTTTTTCCACAATAGGTTTATATGACCATAGTGGATCATGAAAAGTGGGGGTCTTCATTCTGTAAGTGTTCTTTATTTTCTACAGGAGCCTAATTTGATTTTGTCGATAACCGAGTCAGGCCTATCTTGCGGAATTACTTCACCAATTGTGGTCGGATGGCTCATTATTAGATTAGATTCTGGAGATCATAAGCTATCTTTTGAGTACAAAATGAACACTGTGTGATACAAATCAGGTTCACAATCAGGCACGCATTACTGTAGATCTGGTAATATTCGCGAGATTTTATTATTTGAGAATTTGGCGATGATGACAAATTCTGAATTCAAGAATATCGCAAAAAATAATATTATAATATCGCTACTAAAAAAAAGAAAATCGCAAATTCTAAACTTCGTGAAAAGTCCCAAAATGAGAAATTCGCGATAAATTAAACACGCGAAAATTACCAGATGTAAAGTATGTATTCTGTTTGAATTTGCTAACTAATTACTTAATTACAAGTCTCAAAGTCAGAACGTGCCATCTGCCACCTATCACGTAGCTTGGTAAATTATAGATACCCAACAACAAAGTCATAACATGTTATGTGTTAAAATGGTCGTTTATGAAAAAACTTACAATTATGACCATGATAGCTGTCAACAAGTGATATTATTGAGATTCCTGTGATTCGTTTTTTGGCAGTTTTGTTTTTATCTGATTATTTTCATGTCAGCAGTAGCGAAATATATATTTTTTTCCTCTCCTGAAAAGTTGGTAGAAATGAGCTATCATGTTATGTTTCTGGCACGTCGATATATATAGGCCTATATATAGAGAGACATAGATATATAATTCGATATAGTTATCAAATCTTGGTCTAATGAAGTGGCTGACCTACTATGAACGGTACAGCAACATAAAAAAATATCGACATTTTTACTTGAGCTAATTGGAGCTGATTAGTCGTAGATATTTTATTACTGTGATATTTTGTTAATTAAACCGTGATATTTGTTCAGTTTCGGTTTGAGGTTGGCTCAACGTTTTTAAGTTGGGACGACGGTAACTATAGATGCGTTAGAGTTAATTAATCTGATGCAGTCATTGACATTTAGATAACCCCATTTCGTAGGCGATTTGACAAAAAACACAAACTAGTCAGAGAGAAACGTGGACCGGAGATAATGTACGTCAGAATAGGAAGGTTAAGAAAATGTTTGTACAATGTGACACTGCCACACATGTCCACACAACATGTCATGTCGACCTATCATAAATCCCCTGCAAACACAGCCTCCACTACTGGACAAACTCTGCCGCATTCCAAGTAAAACACACCACTACATTATGTTGTATGTCCGACAACTACATTCTAAGTCGGGAATAGAGTTATTTTGTTACCAAGTGCAGACCAATTATTATGGTGGTCATATTATAATCAGTCAGGTGTGACTGAGCTGTTGATCATGAGGAATCCTCATTATGGTTGGATGTGTGTTAAGTCAGTTAAAACCCTCGGGGCTCTACATTTTTAGCTGTAAAATGGCCACGGCCTTCGGCCTTGACCATTTTACAGCTAAAAATGTAGAGCTCCTCAGGCTTTATCTTACACAATGTATTCGATTTTGTTTTGAGCAAGCATTTCTCAATCATTCAAATAAAACATTTCTAGAGCACCTGGCACTTCAGAGAGCCGAGTCCATATGCGTTGCACTGCGTATCAGTGTTCAAATAAGTGCCCAGGTCAGGTATGCTGCCGATCAAAGCCAAAAAGCAATATCTGCTTACTTTACAAGTGAGCAGATACTGCCTTTCGGCTTTGCAGAGAAATATGGTCGTTAACAGAGAGCCGGGCAACAAAGGATCTGGGGGAAAAAAACTAATCAAACGAATGGGTGCTTATTCATTTTCTGAAAGCCATAATCGATGTTGATGTTCTGTCGTCATATAGTTGCCACCAAGGGGTTGTATGTGGCACATATTTGAGGTGAACATACAACACGTCGGTTGCCGGCGGGGGGATTTTTAATTGTATAAGCTTGTTTTTTTAAAAATAATTTTGACGTCGTATAAGAACAGCTATATCACAATTAAGCTCATAAACAATTCAATGTTAAAAATCAAAACATATACCACGATTATGTTATATAATTAATTAATATATAATCATTATATAATTATTATATCTCAATTATAATACTGACTTATTTTCGTTAACCTTGAATATCTTTGTAGAGATTAAATATTATGAACTCATGAATTCATTAACTCATAATAATATGTAGTACATGTAGCATAGATTGAAAACAAACCGTAACCCTTCCAGTGCGGGGATCTACTTTAGAGAGATTCTGACGTCTGTAGACGTCAGATTCTGACGTCTAAAACGATCCGCGCACTGAAATAGGTAAAATATTTGGAATGGCCGTACACCCATAACATAGGTATTCAAATGAGTCGGAAAGAGCTAAATAAAACTTTTATGATGTTAATTTCAAATTTAAAAAAACAACCTTGGCCTCAAATGTTTTTACTAACCCTTTAACCGCCGGTGCCGCAAATATTCGGGTTTTATTTTTTTTATTAGCACATTAAGTACCATCTTTTAAACATGCTAAAGGTAAAATGTGACATCAATCAGCAATATCTGAAAACAGTTGACCTCCATTTTGCCAAATTTGAATAATTTTCAATCGCTTGATGTTGTGGATCGTGTCAGAGAGACACAACTTCAAGTGGGTGAAAATTCAGATTGAATAATTTGGCAGTTAAAGGGTTGAAAAACGCAGGGTGTCATGGGTTTTCATCCTGACAACCCACATGTAAATACAACATAATTAATAGGATTCGTTAATTTACCTGTTAAAGTGTGACCACCTATCGCAAATAAACCCATGTGGTCTAATCTAAAAACCTGTCCATTAATGTATCAAATGGGAACACGGGATAATTGCGCCTAATTGTTCAGTGTTGATGGGCCTCGTTTATGCAGTCGATACATTAGGCTGGTAATTAATACACACCTATCAGCAACACTGACTTTTCAAGATGGCGGAGAGTGAAGACGCATGTTGATTTCATAGGAGCTTTTTTTCTTGGATACTTGCATGATTCATGGAACGACTACGTAGTAAAAACACAGTACATTAGCCAATGGCATCGCCAGTCAGGAGTATGATTTTAAAGGAGATATTGTGTGAACAAGTAGGCGATTTTTTCAGTTTTTATTGAACATGCAACGTGGCAAGAGAACACACAGCGATACAAAGACCCCTTCACCCCAACATCCAGCCAATGCGAACAGCTTTAGCCCACTCCAAGAACCGGACGAAGCAATGGATCCAGCCTCACTACAGCACCAGATAAGAAGTGCCTTACGTGACGCACTTGAGGATGTAGTGCAGGAAATCCCTGGAGCCGTAATAAGTAAAAGTCCTGGTGAAAATCCTAAAAAGAAGAAGAAGGGAAATTCAAGTCAGAGTGGCAGTACATCAGGCACCCAAGGGTTAACAGCTTCGAGCAATCTAGACGGAGATGACAAGCTGGCAGAGAAAATCGCCAACCAAGTTCTGACTGGGCTTCTCCCCAAGCTCACGGTTGCAATCACCGGTGCGATTAACTCAGTGGTCCAAGCTATTGTTGATCAGGCAGCCAACGCAACACTGGAGAAAGTTGGGCAGGTTGTACAGAGCCAGGCTCTACTGCAGAGGTACGAAACGGACAGATTAGAGCAATACAGCAGACGTTGGACCGTGAGAATCACTGGCTTACCTGAACCCCCCAATGAGACTAACGAGCAACTCACTGACAACCTACTTAATCTGTTTAAGGACTGTGGCACTGACGTGAAAGCCGAGGACATATCTGTATGTCACAGGAACGGCCCCAGAAAATTCAGAGACCAAGTCAATACAAAACGACCTATATTATGTCAGTTTGTGTCACGTAATGTGAAATCAGAAGTTCTGAAAAGAAGGAAGACTCTTAAGACATTTGGAGCTGATGAGAATGATGGACCGAAATACAAGAATGTGTACTTAAATGAAGATCTCACTCCACTTAGAGCGAAGTTACACACCATCGTACGCGAGCAGCCCTGCATAGCAAACACCACGACTCAACATGGTAGAATACTGTGTTGGCTTAAGGACAAACCGGGAGATCAAAGACCTGTTGTCGTTGATTCCCCAGAGGACTTATTCAAACTAGGAATGAACTCATTGGATTATAATCGTTTGGGACTAAAGGCATTTCTGTTCCCTACTACTTTGAACCAGAACCAATAGGACATTGGCGGAGTATGTCTGCGGCCCACAGCGCAGATAAGTGACTATTCACAGACAGAAAATATTCACTCACAGCACTCATCTGTTTTGTTAAATGCACCAGCACATGAAGTGTCAAATGAGGACTTTTCTTCAACACAGCAACCACAGCACCATGCACAACACTCATCAAATGTTAATACAAATGCACCCGCACCAAATGTATCAATTGACAGAAACCCACCTGTACATAAATCAGTAAGTCATGATCATACATATGCATCTAACGAAAAGTGTAATTTTTTTGTTTTAAATGTTTGTGGAATTATGTCTCGTCTTAAAACCCCTGATTTTGAGGAACACATTTTGAAATACGATTTTGTTATTGTCACAGAAACTAAATGCGATGATGTCGATACAAGTATAATTATGAACAACTTTTCCAATATGGGTTATTCATTACTATTTAAAAACAGAAAAAAATTATCCGCTTATCGCTCAGGAGGTATTATTGTTTTTGTGAGAAATAAATACTGGTCGAACACAAAGATACTAACATCCAATAACTCTTCATGCTTATGGTTTCGTATAAATAAAAACGTTCTTGGTTTTGATAAAGATTTGTTATGCGGAGCTTTGTATATCCCACCCGAAGGCTCTAAATACTCGGATATTGGTATGTTTGATGATTTAACCACAGATTTAATTAATTTCAATAATGATAATCAATACTATGTTTTAATAATGGGTGATTTTAATTCACGCACGGGAACACAACAAGACTTTATTTCCTTTGATTATAATTTTTTACATGATGTTTACTTAGACGATGCTTTGACAGATACGTTAGTTGATGAAGATACTTTACAGACATTAGGCATTTCGCAAAATCGTACGTCTTCTGACACTACCTCAAATAACTATGGTAACAGACTTATAGATTTCTGTAAATCATCATCCCTTTATTTATTTAATGGACGAATTGGTGTTGATAATTGTAAGGGTTGTTTCACAACTACAAGAAATAGTGTGGTTGATTATGTCATTGGCTCGCCTTATTTACTCTCTAAATGTGTTGATTTTGAAATATGCGATTTCAATAACCTATATTCTGATATCCATCGAGGTATACATTTTACATTAAAATCCATAATAAATGACCAGTTGTCCCGTGACAGTACACCGCCGTGTGCAAAAACAAACCCTAATAACCAAGCCTTTAACTGGGATGAAACCAAAAAATTACAGTTCGTTAATTCTATTAATATTGAAAAAGTTGAAATTTTATCAGACAAAATTACCAGCGAAAATGATATAAATATTGATGAGACTGTATCAGAAATTGTAAATATTTGGAGCGAAAGTGCAGCACAAGTTTTTAAATCGAGACCTACTAATACTACTGTTAAAAATAACAATAATAATAAAAAACGGTGGTTTAATAATGATTGTAAAAACAAACGTGCCCAATACTTAAAAAGTAAAAATATCTTTAGAAAAAATAAAACAACCACAAATAGCGATCTACTTAAAAAAAACAGCAAAACATACAAAATAACAATGCAAAAGGCTAGAACAGATTTTCAAAAATCATTTGAACAAAAAATTAGAAACCTAAAATCAACAAACCCAAAACAGTATTGGAAAATACTGAATTCCAATAAACAGAATAAAAATAACACATTGCCGGACATAACTAGTTTATATGATCATTTCAAAACTCTAAATAAAAATAGCGACAACCCTGAAATATCTATTAACAATAACACCCGTAGTGAACCAGATCTTGATAAAGAATTTTCTGATGAAGAAATCCTTCAAGCTATAAAAACACTTAAAAAAAACAAAGCCACAGGGAATGACGGCGTTCTTAATGAATATATATGTAGTACCATTAATATTTTTCTCCCTATTTTTAAAAATCTATTTAATTATATCTTAATGTCAGGAAATATACCAGAAGAGTGGGTAATAGGTAACATAATCCCTGTGTATAAAAATAAAGGGGATAGATCATCACCCGAAAATTACAGAGGAATAAGTTTACTTAGTTGCTTTGGAAAATTTTTTACCAGTTTAATTAACACCCGCTTGACTTACTTTTTAAATTCAAACAAAGTTCTGCTAGAAAATCAGACCGGATTTAGGAGAGGTTATTCTACTATGGATCATGTTTTTACACTTAAATCGCTAATCGATATATTCTTACATAAAAAAAAGAAACTTTTCTGTGCTTTTGTTGACTTTAAAAAAGCATTCGATACTGTGTGGCGATCTGGGTTATGGATCAAATTAATTTCTTTTGGAATTACAGGCAAACTTTTCAATGTTATCAGAAACATCTATAACAACATCAAGTCATGTGTACAAGTAAATGGGCAAAAATCTGATTATTTTAATTGCTATACTGGCGTAAGACAAGGGGAAAACCTCTCCCCGCTTCTCTTTGCTCTATACTTAAATGACCTTGAATCATTTTTAAAATACAACCATGTAAATAATCTCAAGCTTAATGATAATATTTTTGATCAATTCCTTAAGATACAGATTCTTCTTTACGCTGATGACACTGTACTTCTTTCCGATAATGCTGATGGTCTACAATACTCTTTAAATTGTTTAGCTCGATATTGTGAACACTGGAAGTTACAAGTTAACACTAGCAAAACTGAAATTGTAATTTTCTCTAAAGGAAAGTTTAAAAAGTCTTATAATTTCACTTTCAATAATAATAAAGTAAATATTGTTGATTCCTTTAAATATCTCGGTGTATACTTTAACTATAACGGTTCATTTATTTATCACAAGAAATTTATATTTGGTCAAGCCCAAAAGGCTCTTTTTGCACTTTTGAAAAAATCAAAAGAACTTGAACTTCCCGTGGATATCCAACTTGAATTGTTCGATTACCTGGTTTTGCCAATTTTAATTTATGGCTGTGAGATATGGGGGTATGAAAATATCTCTATATTAGACAAATTACACCTTAAATTTCTAAAATATATATTGTGTTTAAAACAATCGACACCAACCTGCATGGTGCTCGGTGAAACAGGTCGGTTCCCATTATCAATAGCCATTAAAACACGTATGATATCTTTTTGGTGCAAGCTAATAACGAGTGATGTGAACAGATTTTCCACAACTCTATACAATTTACTGCAAATTTATAATGTTAATAATATTTTTACGTCAAAATGGCTTCAATACATTAAAATTATTTTAGATGAAACAGGTTTTTCTTACATTTGGACTCTACAAGAAGTACCAAATATCAATACATTTCCGAACCAGATTAAACAGAGACTACAAGATCAATACATCCAACAGTGGTCGGCAGATCTTAATCTTTCGAATAAATGCCGTTCATATAGAATTTTCAAACTGAAATTTGAGCTCGAAAAATATTTATGCTCCTTGTCACCTTTTAACCGAAAAATTATTTGTCGATTTAGAACATCAAACCATAGACTACCAATTGAAAGGGGAAGATACTATGGCATCAATAGAGAAGACAGAACATGTGAATTTTGTAATTCTGATAAAATTTGTGATGAATTCCACTTTGTACTCGAATGTCATACCCTTATTGATATACGGCAAACTTTCTTACCGCCCTACTGTCAAAATCATCCTAACTATGTAAAATTTAAAAATATCATGTCGGACACATCCTCTAACATTTCTAATGAATTAGCTAAATATCTGAAAGCCGCATTCAAGTTTTTTAATATATATATCTAAACTCTTAAAATGATTGTTCAAATATAGGACTACTCTCTTGACTATATTGATGTATGTCCACTATTTTCATTTGTCACCCTTTTCACCTTTTTCCATGTTTACTATACCGTTACATATTTATATACTTTTACCTTTTCTCATGTGGTAGCGTCGTGTCTGAAACATGGGTCTGCAGCAATATGCACAGTACCAATGTCTAGGACACGGTGCTGCCACGGGAAGATTAAAACTAATGTTATTGTATATCACTGTATATCACTTAATATTTCATGCTGTTCTTTTATTAAATAATGTATTTTTGATCAAACCTATATTATATATATATGTATATATATATATATATTTATACATGTATACACGTATATAGACATATATATGGTATTTAAAAAAAATCATTATGTTACATTCAATCATTGTACCTCACTACCTCACATTATTTTCTGCATTATGTTTCTTATGTATTTAAATATTTTATTTTATTACTATGTATTATTACCTTTAATATTGACTATTGTTACATGTATGTACCACTATTGCATACTCCAAGCCATGTATGGCCCGAGTTTAATAAACTATTGTCTATTGTCTATTGTCTATTGACTGCCTGGCAGCCTTTGTCACTTAGCATAAGATTAGCCCTAAAAAGCAGCAATACTTTTATTCAAGCCATGGTGACTAAAGGGTTTTTTCTCTGTTTCATATCCCTTTCATGCCACCCCGCCACCTTTTAATGCATCCCGTTGCTCTTTAACGCCTCTTCTTTGCCTCTCAACGCCTTCTCATTCCTTATACCACCTTTCAATCGCTCCTTACCGCCTCTGGTTCGCTTTTTAGCGACTCGCTGCTGCCTTTTACCGCCTCCCCATTGTCTTCAACGCCACTATGTCGCCTTTTAATGCCTCTTCGTTGACGTGTTATGCTTTTTCGTCGCTCCTCCACGCCTCTTCATCACCCATGAACGCCTTCATTTCACTTTGATGATGTTTAATCAGTAAAACCCTACTAGAATTAGATTATCCAGTCAAAATCACACCCACACAATGTATTGTACGTGCCCCAATTAGTAGAATTTATTTTATAATCATATATAACCCTGACTTTTGCCCTTTGACCTAGAGGATCACCTCAAGTTACGAGAAAATACCAGAAATATATTGCTTAGGCAAAATCACACGATCACAAATTCCTAGTTGTATTTGTTAAAAATCATATCTTCGCTTACCTGGCGTTTAAAAAGAAAAACTAGCCTTCAAAATGACCTTTATTCATTAAAATAGCAAATTATTGCTTCACCTCACGTTTCATCACAAATGGTCATTTAAGGGACATTGTAATAGGATAAAAACGTTGTAGTCAATTGATAAGGTGAATGATGTACAGATGCTGATGAGAGGGTGGGGGTGATAGGGCATGGTGGGTTACTAAGAGAGTTTTTCGCGCGCCCGATATTGAGTTCTGGGCATGTCTAGAGGATTTAGCCCCTGACATGCCCAGACGGCCGGAGACTTGTGTTTTGTAAAGTGGGATCCTTACTGTCAATAATTATCACCAGGGATGAATCTTACGCATGTATGTATAACCACCGACATAACACAGTCTAGCTAATAACGGTAATACTTCCCTTTTTCTAATATTTGATACACCGAGCACTGTGTATGTTGCCCCTAAGCTAGACACCGATAGCACATGCGTCTCAAACTGCCGACAACTCACCACACAGGTGTCTGTCTGCACCCACCCTTCCCCCTCTAAGATATGCTGAGTGTTCTGTGAAATTAAAACAAAGCTGCCCGCACGAATTGCTAGACCAGATAGCAGTGCATGGACGGACGTTACACACTTTGCACTGTAGGGAGGCACATATAACCATAGACAGACTGTTCTAATTATCTGATATAATACAGTGGCATCGAATAAACAATCTTAGTATATGCCTACATATTGTTACACAACATGCTTGTGTTATCCAGGGGCATAGCAATCAAATATGTCAGAGTTTACATGTAGCCATTGAGGATTGCCTCTGTGGACCAATACAGCAATATCCACCCGTCATTCAGTCTCAAATGTTTTAACTGTCAAATTATTCAATCTGAATTTTCACCCACTTGAAATTGTGTCTCGCTGACGCGATCCACAACTTCAAGTGAGTGAAAATTATTCAGATTTGACATTTGAGTGGTCTACAGCTTTCATGACGTAACATGTAGACGCGTGACAAAAATGAAATAAATGAGATTTTAGACCAACTTTGGGCACATATAGGCTAAACTGGGCCAGGAGAACCTCCTGAGGATGGTGAGATGAATGAGAGGACACTGCCCTCCAGACACGAAATTCGAGCCCTGGCAGTCTGAGGCCGGACACGTTACCTCTCGGTCACGGAGGCTCCCCACAAAACTGAGTTTTACGAGTGGCTGGGGAAAAACATTTATGTTTCTTTCAAACTGCCGGGACCGGGAACCGAACCCTAAACTCTACCCTACCCTACCCTACCCACTACCCTTGGGCCCCCGCCGTGTAGACGCCTGACACACCACGGGCCAATAACTGTAATGTATATAGCATGATCATGTCCACAGTTACTGTGTTTCATATAGTTCAAAAGTCAGGGATGTACATTACTGCCAATACAAATAAACACTTAAACCCAGCAGACACAAGACGTTGAATCAATGTTGGTTCAACGTTGGTCTACCGTTTACGACGCTGGACCAGCGTTAAACAAACATTGCTTCAATGTATTTTGCTGGAAACCTACTAAATAAATATTTGACTAGAAGGGCGGAGGCCCTGGTGCAGTGGTTAAAGCAGCCTGCATGGAAAGTCGGAGGTTGCGGATTCTAACCCGACTCTGGTCTTCAAGTTTTAAAGAAACAAAATAGTTCTTCCCCGCTCACTCGTAATGATTAAATATTGTGGGGAACCTCCGTGATAGAGAAGTAGCGTGCTCGGCCTCAGACCGCCAGGGCTCGTATTTTTAAATCTTGTGTCTGGAGGGCAGTGTCATCTCATTCATCTCACCATCCTCGTGAGGTTCTCCTGGCTAACTTCAGCCTATATTGTGCACATATGTGGCCTAAAACTCCAATCATTTCGTTTGAGAAAAACATAGTCCAGACCTGTAGGTCATGTTTCATTCAATATTTCTTGAGAACAGCAAAAGCTCTGGACCAGTATTTTGCGATTGGCCCAGATCGCAGGCACGTGATTGATTAAGATGACCATCTCGACCAATCAAATGCACGATGACCGTTTTTTTTATTTGAGAATACTAACCCATCTGATACGTAAATGCATCGACCAATCGTTGTGATGACTCAGCAGTTTGCTAGGGCATTGTGAATCATCACCAAACAAACACTTCGCTAATGGCTGTCAGTAGTTCCATGCCACAGATTTACATTGAAAAAAACTGAGTCCAAGACTGTCTGACAAATGCGATAGTAAAACCTCTCCCTAGTACATCGCGGAAAACCGCGACCCAAAAAGTTTCTGGAACACATTAGCCATTTACCGCCAAATTATTCAATTTGAATTTTCACCCACTTGATGTTGTGTCTCGCTGACGCGATCTACAACTTCAAGTGGGATGATAATGATTTGTAAAAAATACCTTGTCTTCGTCATTTGAAAATATTTTATTGCGTAGACTTGTGAGAACATCGAAATCTATTGAACGCAGAGACATAGCTACAAAATGGTTAGTGTGTATACATGTATCGCCTCAAAATCGTAAAAACAGTTTTGTATAAACAGTCAAACAAACACAAATATGGGTAAAATTACTTATTATGTAAACTAGGAAATGATTATGAATGGTATTAATTTTTTTATTAACTAAAAAATATTGATCAAATAGTGCCTGTAATTATTAAAGAAATAAAAATGCATTATTAACAATAGTTTACATAATATGTTATCATACAACAAAGCTATTGTCAAGACAGTAAATGCTAGGATATATATTTATAAAAATGAAAGGATTTAATAGCTACGTACAATAAAATGCGAGTATTTAAAATGTGAATATTTGTTTATTATACCTGCATTAAATTTATATTAAAGGGTAAGTATATGTGGCTCCTTCAGCCAGCACTGACAGGAGTCTGTACTTGCAGCTATCACTGACAGTTTATGAGCTGCCTCGTGAGAGAAGCCAAAAGGTATTAAACTGTCGTGAGAGACGCCAAAAGGAAAATATATATAAATATGAAATAAATGAAATGGGTGGCAATTCTGCGAAGAAATGCTAAACAAATCGCTTGGTTGAAAATTGAGAGGTGTGTACTCGTTCAGAGTCGCCAGGAAAATGGCCGAGTCGGACACGCCTGTATCCCCTCGCCTCTTTACCAGGAAATAGGGCAAATCATTGCGCGCCTGGCAGTTTATCGTGCTCTTGACATAATTCAGCGTTTGACTTAAACCTACTGGCTCACTCACGTTGACTGGGTCATATATAGACGAAACACGTCGTTGCTGGCAAAATCTGTGCCATTTTCAACCGTATTTCACACTCCAGCAGACACAAGACGTTAAATCATTGTGGGCTTAACGTTGGTTCTGCGTCGTGGACCAACGTTAAAGGTGATCTATCAACCATATAGTATGAATAATTTTGTGATAAATAAATCAAAGTTGCCACAAGATGGGGCACAAGTGTTTCCTTATATGGGGTGATTGGCTATCATGTGACCCTCTGAGAGAGTCACATGATAGTCAATCACCCCATATATGGGGTGATTGACTATCATGTGACCCTCTGAGAGGGTCACATGATAGCCAATCACCCCATATAAGGGTATAGTTATTCATACCATATAAGGGGTGATAAATCACTTTTAAGCAAACCAACATTGATTCAACGTCTTGTGTCTGCTGGGTCGTGTCGGCTCAATAAATTATGCATGGTCCATACCCTTCTCCGTTTCAGCACCAATAAACATTTAAATTATGAGATTGCATTAGCATTTTGCTGTGCGAAAACATTCTGTTTAAGAAGAAACTCGTTCTATATTTTTTCACCGACTTAGCTGCTCGGTGGTCCGGCTGCTCCAGCTTACGGTTTAAGCGCCGTAAAAGCTTGTTTTAATTGGATAACTTGGTAACAACATCTTTTTGCAATCTCAGAAATTGACATTTTTCATGAATAATTTCGATCAATCAAATGAAACACGGTTATTTTTATTTTAAACATCAATAATTCATGTTCTTTAATAACCCTTGAAGCTCTGAAGTATTTTTGTATAAACCATGGACACCAAGGGTTTTTCTCAATTTGAAATCATCATAAATGTCTTATTTAGCTATTTCTACTTCATTTGAATACCTATATTATGTGTCTACGACCATTATAAATATTTTTATTCTTACAGTGCGGGGATCGACTTTAGTCGACAGATACTGACGTCTGTAGACGTCAGATTCTGACGACTAAAGTCGATAAATATTTTAATTCTCCGCACTTAATGGGTTAAACATATCGCCTTGGAAGAAAAGGGTCACATCTGCTACTTGTGACTGACATAACCCTTTCGTTTCTGACGGTCTATTGTTCAGTCGATTAATAACACCCGTCAATTTTGTACTTCCTCTTGTCATTGCGTGTATTAATTATGACAAGAGTCCATTTCGTTATCAGCCCAGGAGAGAGGTTTCCATAGTTAGTCTGTTAGGTTTTTTATTCTTGTTTTAGACCAGGAAGAAAAAAGATGTATGTATATACAACATAGGATTTATCAGCGCACTGATATTTCTTATACGTTCGTTGAGTTTGCGAAGTGGGAGATACGTCCTATAAAATAGGTTAGTTCTTAAACCCCCACGGCACACAACCCACACCCTCGACCTGAGAATCCGAGGGGGTTTAAGTAATTGCTTAAACCCCCTCGGATACTCAGGGCGAGGGGGTTTAAATAATTATTTAAACCCCCTCGGATTATCAGCTCGAGGGGGATTAAGTAATTACTTGACCCCCTTGGATTCTCAGGTCGAAGGTGTGGGTTGTGGGTCGAGGGGTTTAAGAACTAACCTATAAAATAAGATTGCATTCGAAACATATTTACTACCCTATGATAAAAAACATGATGTTGTGTTATATGCATATCCAGCAAAAACGAGACGTTTACCCAATATTGGAACAATGTTGGCCCATCGTCGCAGGGGATTCAGTGGGCGCAAAGGGCCCCCTTATTGCTCGCCAAATACTACAAGAATACCACCTAAATTGGCTAAATATAACTAATAATAATCTGGAGGGCTTACACCCATATCTACCTTCTTCACGTCTTGAATCCGTCAGCCATTATGTATAGGATAAAGCCCGAGGATCTCTACATTCTTAGCTTTGAAAGAGGAATTTTTCAAAGCTAAGAATGTAGAAGTTCGAGGGTTTTAAAAGACTTAAAACACATCAGACCATAATGAAGATCCCTCATAATCAACAATTTGGTCGCGTCTGACTGATTATAGCACCATAGGCTTACCAGGATAATTGGTCTGTACTCGATCAACAATAACTCCCCATTCCCGGCTTAGAATGTAGTGATCGGACAAAGCAAATAAATTATAATGTAGTGGTGTGTTTTAATACTAATGATATAGCTGTATAAGCAGCGAAAATGTAAATCATTGTAATCAACCACACGTTCTGGTAACACCAGAACCAAGTTTATAAGCCAAATATTGTATTGTTCAAACCAGAATTCTTTTAAATGAAGCAGAAAGAGCCAACTAAGATATTTCTGATGATTTCAAATTAAAAAAAACCTTTGGTTCCCATGGTTTGTACAACAATATTTCAGCGTTGTAAGGCCCCCCAAAATTATTGTTTGTTTCCGATTTCCCACCGACCTTAGCAAAACAAGTGCGACCAGAATTTATTTTATGGATTTTCCAAAAAAAAAACTTGTTAGTTAGTTAGTTGGTTGAAGTGACAAAAAAAAATGTCCCACCTACCTACTTGTTAAAATGACAACAAATCGGAAACTAACATATCTTTTTGGCCTAAGTGTTAATGTCCATTTTTCCACTTCACAATTTTCTTGCTGGAAGAATAAATATAAAGACTGAAAACGTTCGCAGGATTAGTCATATACATATCATAACAAATGCGCATATTTTATCAGTTTAGATGAGTGTGTGGTATTTTAAATTAACCCTTTAAGCCCTCACGATGCATTGAAGCATCATTTTACATCCCTGAAAACAAACTTAATTTATCTTTAACTAAGGGTTTTGGAAAGAAAATTTCCATGAAATTGGTTTATCAATACATGGCAATTTTCTTAAATTTGTAAACCACATCAAATCATATTCATTCACTACAAGTCGAGAATTGCGGCTTGTAGTGGATGGAGATGACATTGGTAAATGCAGGTTTGAAAGGGTTAAATGATACCTTACGACGTCGGAATAAAATCTGCTAAAACACTTAGCAAAAAAATAATAACTAGGTAATTAATTAGCTCATGTTTTTTAATTATCATGGTTATGGCAATTAGATGAATCATGCGATCTATATTACCATTGTAAACATATTTTGTGGCTGCAATGTTCAGCTATAAAAGCATACGGCAAAATATAACATATGGGAAAACAAAGGTTATATTGATGAAGAACTCTTATTTGATATGATCTGGTTTTAAATATAGAATAAAAAAATTAGAAATAAAAAGTTAAGGGGTTACAGTATAATGATATGACAATCGGTCTGCAAAGAAATCTATTATTTGATTTTATATTTTTTCCTGACAGATAACGCTCAATATATTGTAATATATGTTTTAACATTAATCACGTTCCGTATTGTTTTGATTTTATATTTTTTCCTGACAGATAGCGCTCAATATATTGTAATATATATGTTTTAGCATTAATCACGTTCCGTATTATTTTGATTTTATATTTTTCCTGACAGATAGCGCTCAATATATTGTAATATATATATTTAACATTAATCACGTTCTGTAATTTGTTAATACATCCAACTTGTATAATATAAGCGGGTCAGCCGTGAACGGTGATATAATGAGCTCGAAGGTAGTATACACTTACCTTTAAAGTAAACAAATGTAGCCTTTTAGGTTTGCACCGCAGTATATCTCGTTGACATTATAAGCATTAAATATCAAGTGGGTGGTTAGTTACAAGTAAAACTGTAATTAACGAGCTGAACAAAGATTTTCATGTCGTGGCAGTGGCTACGCCAATGTCATCTGAATATTTTATTCTGTGCCCTAATGTACGTCATCTCTATGCAATCTTAGACGTTCAATCATTATCCTGTTAAGTTTATTAATTTGAATTTTCAACCACTTGAGGTTGTGTCTCGCTACCGCGATCCACAACATCAAGTGCTTACAAATTACTCATATATATTTGTTTAATTTGAGACCAAACATTTACAAATTTTAATGTTTAAACACTTATTTCATTCACAATAACAGTGATTTATTCGGCTGAAAAAACGGATTAAAAACGACTATTGTCGTGATCAGCAGGCAAAGGGTTACAGCGCGGGGATCTACTTTAGTCGTCAGAATCTGACGTCTGTTGACGTCAGATTCTGACGACTAAAGTCGATCACCGCACTGTAGAAGTAAAAATATTTCTAGTGGCCGTACACCCATAACACAGGTATTCAAATGAATCGGAAAGAGCTGAATAAGACATTTACGATGATTTCAAATTGAAAAAAAACTCGATCTCCATCATTTATACAACAGTATTTCCGCGTTGTGCGGGTGAAGATGCACCACTGGATTGCCACAAGCTATTTTCATTCACCTTGAGGTGGTAATTACGTAAGGAATATACATTTGAAGGTAAATACAAATGAGGACAACTACCTGGGGCTAAGGGGAAAATGTATTTTTTAAATGCCCCAATAGTCCGGTAGCACAGAACATGATTTCCCCCGAACCCTGCATTGTTTGTTATAAAGCATTTCTTCACATACATTGAAAGTCCATACCCTCCCGTTCCAAAATCAGGCTCTTTCAAGATGGCCACCATTGTTTAAGGTCAAATGTCAAATGAGTGAAAATACGACTTTCCGACAAAAAAGCTAGTTAGTAGTGTAATAATTCATTTCTGCTTGATATTCATTGGAGAATTGATTAATAATATTATTTTGATGATTCAAGGTCATTTTCAAGGTCATAAGGTCAATTTAAAGGTCAAAATAATAAAAAAAAAAATTAACAATCGCAAATAAGAAAAAGTACAATACGTAATGTGTATGTGATTTTTCATGATTCAAGGTCATTTTCAAAGTCAAGTGTCAATTTGAGGGTCAAATGAGTAAAAAAATAATTAATCAACAAATAAAGCAAACTGTGACTTGTGTAGTACCTCGTGTCCGTGTAGTTTTGACTGGATAATTCAGTTCTAATATTATTTTGCTAATTCAGGGTAATTTTCAAGGCCAAAAGTTCGAAATGGTGAAAAAATGATTTCAGCAAATACAAGTAGGAACAATTGTAATACGTAATTTGCATGTGATTTCGACCGGAGAATACGTTTCTGATATTATTTTGATGATTTAAGGTTATTTCCAAGGTCAAAAATCAATTTGAAGGTCTCATTTTGAACACATGCTTTTTAACAAATACAAGTACATGTGGGAAGAAGTATGATACCTCTGTTTGATATGATTTTGACTGGAGAATACGTTTATTTTATTATCTCGGTGATCCAAGGTCATCTTCAAGAGAAAAAAGTTGAAAATACGCTGTGTGTAAACATTACCCCTTCTTGGCTTTCAAAATGACCGCCGGCCGTAACCAAAAAATTCGGAAAATCATGGTCAATATTAGGGGCCAACATTTATATCGTAGGCCTATTTCGATTATCGTAGTGGAATAGATAACCAAAACCATAGAATTTGATATATCATTCAAAAATGGGTTTTCAAGAAAATGTGTTGGCCAAGCATTTTATCAAAAGGGCTTCGAAATCCAATATGACCGCCATTTTTGCAAGGTCAAGCAATAAATTGAAATCATTTTCGACAGAATAGAGGACAATTTATGATTTTGTTTACTACAATAAGAGTTTTCAGCTATGCCCGACATAGTGGGGGGTGTGACAAAAAGTACTTTAGACATTGCATTGTTGGTAAAATCTAATATGACCGCTATGTTATCAAGACCACACAATATAATTTTCAACAGTATAGAAGCAGATTAATGATTTGGATGTCTACTATAAGGTTTTCAGATGCCTTACCTAAATAATACAAATGTAATATCTGTTTTTGGTGTGATTTTGACTGGAGAATATGTTATTTTATTATTCTGGTGATTCCAGATCAAAAGATCTAGAATCTGCTGTATTACCCATTTTTAGCTTTTTCAATATGGCCGTATTTTTTTAAATGACCTTTACCAAAAACTCAAAAATCTGGTGGCCAATGAAATTTTCAAAATGGCATTGCAATCCAAGATGGTCGCCATTTGTTTAATAAATTATTACTTTGTATTTATTATTTCGTAATATACCTTCTTTTTGACTCATTATTGCAACAAGTCATTGCAATAACTTTATAGTTTGTTCAATCTTTTGTTATCAATGGGTGGCCCTGACAAGACTTCTTGTTGTCACCTCTGGTGGAGGCGGCTGGGGGTAGCAGGATGATGCAGGAGGAGTCTAGTCTACTTCGTAGTCCGATGGGGCAGCATATTTCGGCTTGGAGCGTATCAAACCCTACCGGTCCGCGTTAAATCAACATTGATTCAACATATTTTGCTGAGAACCCATTAAGTAATTATTTGACTAGAAGGGCGGGGGCCCTAGTGCAGTGGTTAAAGCAGCCTGCTTGGAAAGTCGGAGGTTGCGGATTCGAACCCGACTCTGGTTTTCAAGTTTCAAAGAAATAAAATGGTTCTTCCCCGCTCACTCGTAAGGATTCAATATTGTGGGGAACCTCCGTGACCGAGAAGTAGCGTGCTCAGCCTCAGACCGCCAGGGCTCGCATTTTGAATCCTGTGTCAAGGCCAAGGAATCAGTAGAACCCCCTTTGAAAGCGCTCTAGAGCAGAGCAACTTAGAAGGTGACACAGCTAAGGCCCCACTCAGGCCGTATAAGGTATGCACAGCGGCAGCTAAAATAACTGGCTCAAGGAAAATTGAAGGCGCGCAAAACGTAAGCGGGACATGGCGTGTATACTTCAAAACAAACGAAACCAGGCTGAGCTTCATAACTCGAAAATATATTATGCTACGGGACCAACTTGTCCCGCTATACGACAAAAATCCAACAGTGACAAGGCAAAACAGTCCTGATGAGATCAGAGAAAAAAATACAGTGAAATATATACCAATTCTGTTTCAAATGACTTAATTGCACAACACATGTCAGAGATCGGTGTTATCCTGAAAACTGACGTGAAATATGCGAATGAACGAGACAATAATGGGAAATTGCCTGATTACAAAAATGGGGATAGATATATGTATGCAGATGGACCCATCAAGAATGCACCCAACAGAAACACATACATTGCACATCGTAAGTGTCGTATCTTTCAAAATGGACAGTTCAATGTTGACTGCAAGGTTTGCCATCAAGCCGAACACCAATCAGGGAATCCTGCTTGCCCAGCTATGAACACTGAGATAGAGATGACATGTTTTGCAACTCATCATGTTGTCCTATCAAATACATACCACAATAAAATGTCATCCTATGGACAAACATTTAAAAGAGTTCAACATGCCTGGTTGTGGAAACGCGCATATGAGAACAAACAGCTCGATCTGGCACAACGGATTAAAGACGCCGAACATGCTGGATTAGCTACAAGATTATCACATGACATCAAGGACAATAAGGATGTAGATAATGACAACTCTATCATGAAGCATCTCCTTACCCTGAAAGCTAAGCATTGCACCGAATATCAGGCAGCACTATTAAATTCAGTCCCAGTCATGGCGGCAGCGATTACAGACAAATTCTGGGGTACTGGCCTTAGTGCACAGGCCACAACACGCACTAAACCAGAATATTGGCCAGGCAACAACATGTTGGGTAAACTCATGGCTGATATTCGTGATGAGCTTGTTACACGACAAAATACACAAGACAACCTGGAGCAAATGGAAGGATCGCCGGCCAAAGATGGTGAGACTGACGCAGGAACAACACCAGATGGAGACGCTGCTAGAGGGGTAGCAACATCACGGATACGCCAGGACAAAAAACGACACAGATACCAAGTAAAACCACTAACGCACCAGAACACCATGATGGTGAACATGGCGCACGATCACGCACACGTACGATGAGGAAAGTCACTTATACCAGCAGTGAACCTCCACACGCACGAAACAATCCATCCGTGTTTGACACTTGGAGAAAACGGAGACAAGACAATTCACCACCGCACCAAAAAAAGGCCAAACAAATTAACATTGGCTCAACAACAATAACGGCTGAGGTCCACAGTGCCATAGACGCTACACCAAATCACATAGCACCACCACTCGCTCAGACGACAGGACTAAATTCAGATACTGTTAACGCAAAGGTATCCTGAGCCACGTCAATGTGATAACGGACTGTCAAGACCGGAATATGACCTAGATCGCCCATGGATAACGCTTGTGAAAATTCTTAAGAACAACAGCACAAACAATGTCAAGTAAGACAAACTTAAGCATATTAACACTAAAGTTGTGGACTGTTTTTCAGTGGCTCTTGGCTCAAAATGCCGATATTATTTTTTTATAGGAAACGTATTTTACTAAATGCAATGAACATAAAATAATGAAACAGTGGAATGGAAAATCCATACATGGGTACTCAAATTCCTTGTTTAGCAAAGGTGTTTCCATACTGTTTAAACCAGGATTAGATGTGAAGGTAGAAAACGAACATTTTTGTAACGATGGCAGAAAGCTTATTGCAAATGTAAAAATAAACGACATTAACTACTCAATTATCAATTTATACGCTCCAGCAAATGTAACTGAGAGACGAGCATTTTTTATAACTGCAGGGAAATGGTGTAAAGAAAACGTATTGTATGATAGTAATGTAATAGTTGGAGGAGATTTCAATACTGTTGATAATATTCAAGACCGACTTTCTGGTAAAACAGATTCCTTGTCATCTAATTTTTCAAAATTTAAAAAATATTTAAATATTACTGACAGTTGGCGATCTCTTCATCCAAACGAAAAAGGTTTATGTTAAGGTTGCACCAGTCCCAGACCACAAGGCGGTTGTGATACATTTACGGTCTAGTAAAACATCTAGAGGACCAGGCTACTGGAAACTAAACAGTTCTGCTCTCAAGAACGATGAATTTAAAATTGGCATTAAAGACATATTTAAAAACACAATTGAAGAATATGATAACATAAATGATAAAGGCTTGATTTGGTACTTATGTAAAATTAGATTCAAATAATTTTTTATAAACTATTGTACCGAAAAGGCAAGGAATAAAAGATGCGCCATAGAACCCTTTGAAAAAGAAATAGCCCACATAGATAATATTATATCACTAGAAAAACAAACAGGAGACAATTGCAATAAATTAAAAGAGCTTCGTAAAACATTAAAATACGAATATGACAAAGTAATGCAAGATAAAGCTAAAAAAGCTCAAATTCGCACGCGAGCAAAATGGGTAGAAAATGGGGAGCGCAGCACGTCATATTTCTTTAGACTAAAAAATATTAGACAAAATTCTGCTCATATTAATACTTTAAAAGATGAGCGGGGAGATATTGTGAAAAATGAGAAATGAGAAATACTATCAACAGCGAGCGATTTTTACAAAAAAAAATATACCACACGTAGAAGAAAGGTTGATAATATTAAAAGATACGTAAATAAAACAAATGTGAAAAATAAATTAGAAGAGGAAAAAATGAAAATCTGCGAAGGCTTAGTAACAATAGAAGAAGCTAATGCTGTGATAAAAGATCTGAGATTAAAAAAATCCCCAGGATTAGACGGGCTAACAGCTGAATTTTATAAAGAATTTTGGTCTAATTTTGGACATTTTGTTATTTCTGTCTTTAATGAAGCTTTCGTAAAATCAGAGCCCTGTCCATCATAGAGAGAATCTGTGATGTCACTAATATATAAAAAAGGAGAGCGTGAAAACATAGCCAACTGACCAATAAGTCTGATCAATACAGATTACAAAATTCTGGCATTTATTATGTCTAGACGTATACAAAAGGTGCTTTGTAGTGTTATAGATGACGACCAGACTGGGTATATCAAAGGTAGATTTATAGGCCAGAATATTCGACTTGTGTCTGATGTAATTGAAAACAATAAATATAAAAACGGCATTCTCCTATTTTTAGATTTCAAGATAGCCTTCGATTCAGTAGAATGGGATTTTATGTTCGAATCTTTGAAATTGTTCAATTTTGGTGCAATGTTTTGTCAATGGATCAAGACAATGTATACCAACCCCGTTTTCTGTTTAAAAAATAATGGATATCTATCGTCCAAGAGTACCATGGAGAGGGGTATAAGACAAGGGTGTCCTGTATCAGCCTTTTGTTTATTTTAGTAGTAGAAGTTTTGGCAATTAATATAAGAGAAAATAAAAACATTAATGGATTAGAAGCGGCCTTTTACGCATAAACAAAAATACATAAAACTTGTGTTCTTGAAAAATGAAGAAAACATAAAAGAGTTGCTTGCAGAAATAAAACATTTTACTGATGCGGCTGGTTTAGAACTAAATATAAACAAGATTATAGGCATAGACTTAACAGAAATAGAGGAAGAGACTGATTATGATTACCTAGCAATACATTTTACTTCAAAACCTGTCAAATGCTTAGGCATTCATGTTGGAAAAAATGATAGATTTTGTCAAGACCTTAACTGGAATAAAAATATAGATATTTTAGAGAAAACACTAAATATGTGGAAAAAGAGAGAATTAAGCATTTTTGGTAAAATAATAATCATAAAGACTCTTGCCATTTCCAAAATAACTTTTCTACTACTAAATTTAATTTCTCCAAATGATACAATTAAAAAAATTAAGACACTACTGTTCAATTTTATTTGGGGGAAAAGAGACAGAATAAAGCGCAATATTTTACGACAAGACAGCATACATGGAGGTGTGAACATGATTGACATTGAAACACATTGTATAGCATTAAGCGCATCATGTGTTCCGCGAGTTATTAACAGTGAACAAAATAACTGGTCCTTCTACGGTAAACAATATTTGGGATCTTTCGACGATATATCAAAATTAAATTACACGGATTCCCTCGTTTTTGAGTAATTAAACTGCATGCCTTCATTATATAGAAATATTATTATTAGTTTTTGCAAAATAAACCAAACTGAGAAACCTTTATCACGAGATGAAATACTAAACACGTATATATGGGGAAATAAATGGATTACATATGAAACTGCCTCAAAAAAAAACATGTAATATACTATAAATCCTGGATACAGAGTGGCATAATATATGTTAAAGAGATTAAAGTAACACATGGATTCATAGACGAAAGATTTATTTATAATAAATTAAGAACCAAAAACAATTATTTAGCTGAGATTTTTACTGTGAAAAAAGCATTACAAACATACTTAAATGTCATACTAGAACATATACCTATTGAAATACCAGATAACGCGACTCAAAATAAAGAAAATCATCAAATAATTCCACATTTAAAATGTTCGTACTATTATGAAACTGTTCAAAAATTCTGGCGAGATGTCCCCAAAAGTGAAATTAATTGGAAACGATTATTTGACAAACAGAGTTTAAAATTTCCCACCATTTATCAAAGAAAAGATTTTAGGAATTAAAGAAAACAAACTAGCAGAATTCAATTACAAGGTTTTACACAATATACTACCATGTGGTGTGAATCTGAATATGTGGCGTACTAAAAAGTGCGATATTTGCAATATCGATGAAGATATTTTACATTTACATTACCACTGTGAGATAGCAAATTCTATATGGCGAATATTATCGAAAATGTTAAATCGAAACATTAGTGCTTTTGATGTCATTATAAGTGCACATTGGGAACCACATATTGTTGATGTGATAACAATTGTTTGTTACGGAATTTCAAAATATTGGATTATATCGAAAGACACGAAAACCAAGAGAATTGTCAACACTTTCCTTGCGTCTTTACGCGCTTATATTAACCATAGATGTATGTATGACTTCTACTGGCAAAATGTATACTTAAAAAAGAATACGGTTACTATTTTAAAACGTATTAGAGACACAACATTTTTATAAATTGTTATACTGCCGTGCAGGGGCAGGAAGCCGTATCTGCTCACTTTACAAGTAAGCGGATACTGCCTTTTGCCTTTGCAGTACATTAAAGGCCTATTATTATTGTATTATATATGTACATGACTTGCACATATGTACGCATCTGTGTGATCTATTTGTGCATGCATACAGATGGAAATACAACAAAGCAAATTATGCAACCATTATTGCCATTTTTTAAGACATACATATATATATACATATATATATATATATATATATGTATACACGCACGTTTATATTTGGGTGGAAAACGTATTAAGAACATTACATTTTAAATAAAGTGATATACTAGTTTACTACATTATCATAATGTTATACATGTCTAGGTATACATATGTACGCATATGTATGAGCGTTTTATACGCATGCATCTCAATGTGTTAAAATCAAGTTATATCACCAATATTCGGCTTCGTTTTAGTGATACATGTATGTATATGTATGAAAATGCGTTCATAGACGCTTTTTAAAAAAAGTGTTATATTACTATACATGTATGTATATCTTATACGCATGTATGTGATCTGTTTGTAGGCATACATCCTAATATGTGCATGCATGCAAATAGATATATACAGCATCAAGTTATGTTGACAGTATCTTGTTATCTTTTTCATGATACATGCATATTCATGTGGGTACGTTTATGTATGTGTGGAATATATGATTACATTAATATATTATCATAAATATCTATATGTATGTATACATGTATATGTATCATATGTATGGTTGTGCATGTATGTGTATGTGTGTATGGTTATGTACGTATATGTATATGTATGTGTGTGTATATGTGTATGTGAGCTGAACCTTAATATAGGTAAATATTATTACGTAACTTGTGTTACTCCTACATGGGTTGTTTTAGTTTCCAGCCTTACACTGATCTTTGCGTCAAATCGTTCGGCTTTGATAGTAAAAGTAATTAAATTAAGGGTTTGTAAATTATATCAAGTTGTTGCAACGTTTTAATGCATTTACAGTTATTGCACTTATCATTTCCTCCTTTTTCGTGTTAATAACTTGTGTAATTATAAATATTTTTTCGCATGGAGGTGTGATAAGTAAGGTATCTGTTAAGTAGCTATGATAAATATATATTCCTATACACATGGATGCCGCGATATAATTATGTTTTAATTATCGCTATGTTTTTTATAGACGTGCATGTGAGTAGTAATATGTTGTGCTGTGGTGCCTTTTAATTATATGACCTCACCATAATATTGGTGAGGTCACAAGAGCTGGTCTCGAAAGTCAAGATCTAGGACACTTGATCTTGACCTCCGCAACCAAAGATGCACGCGATTGAACCCTATTGTATTTGAATTATGTGATTTCTATAATGACAAGCATTCCAGGAGACACAAGGCTTTTGTGGGGCTTTTGTGCAGTGTTGTACCAACGTCGAAGACGTTGGTCCGACGTTGTATGGATGTTTTACCGATGTTTTGTGTTTGAAGGGATAGTTTTCATCGCTACAATATTAAATAATATACTGATAGCTACTGACATACACAGGACTTGAGCCCTTTGTTTTGTCGGTGTTGTCTGGACATCGTTTCGGACGGTGGGCGGTCATTGCACCAACAGCAAAATTATATTCTGTCGTTTCTTTTGCTTTTAAATGAATAATTTACTTTAGTGATTATTACATGATTTGTATTTGTATTGTATATTTTAATCAGTAAAAAAAAAAAAACCCTAGGACCCCCGCCCAAATGTGGCCTAAAATCCGATTCATTTCGTTTCATTTTGACTAAAAGAATGCTTGGTCCAGACCTGTTTCATTCAATATTTCTGCAGCAAAAGCTCTGGGCCCGTATTTTGCAATTGACCCAGATCTATTGGTCGAGATGGTCATCTCGACCAATCAAATGCCTGATAACTGGGTCTTTTGATTTGAAAATACTAACCCACATGAATGCATCGAGCGATCGTTGTGATGACTCAGCAGTTTGCCAGTGCATTGTGAATCATCACCAAACAAACACTTCGCTAATGGCTGTCAGTAGTTCCATGCCACAGATTCACATTGAAAAAAACTGAGTCCCAGACTGTCTGACAAATGCGATAGTAAAACCTCTCCCTAGTACATCGCGGAAAACCGCGACCCAAAAAGTTTCTGGAACACATTAACCATTTAACCGCCAAATCATTGAATCTGAATTTTCACCCACCTGAAGTTGTGTCTCTCTGACGCGATCCACAACTTTAAGTGAGTGAAAATTATTCAGATTTGACAAAATGGTGAGCAAATTTTTTTCAATCTTGCTGATTAATGTCACTTTTTATCTTTGACAGGTTTAAAAGCTGATATGTAATGTGCTAATAAAAAAACGAATATATACGGCAACGGCGGTTAAAGGATTAATATTGTCTAAGGTAACTTTTTGCCTCATGTGATTACCACCATCTTTGTAAATCTAAATTGATAAATAATTGCAACATCAGCTTATTTAATTTAGCCCTTTAAGCCCTCACGATGCATTAAAGCATCATTTTACATCCCTGAAAACAGACCTATTTTCCCTATAGCTAGGGGTTTTAGAACGAGAATTTCCACGAAACTAGTTTACAAATACATAGCAATTTTCTTTAATTTTTAAACCACATCAAATCATCTTCATCCACTGCAAGCCGAGAATTGCGACAGCAATTCGCGGCTTGTAGTGGATGAAAATGACAATGGTAAATTCAGGCTTGAAATGGTTAAAATCGATCCATGTGACTCTAGCCATTGCTTATCATGTTTATTATAGATTAGCCATAGAAAATGCATAAAAGTCACTCGAATCATAAGAGGGTTAGGATTATGCCACAGGTGAGCTAAAAGAATGCCTAATTCTGGCGTTGTCTCGAAGCATTTATCCAATTTGTTATTTATTTGACTTCCTGAGCTTTTTTACACTGTCAAGAGGGATAATAATGATTTGTAAAAAATACCTTGTCTTCGTCATTTAAAAATATTTTATTGCTTAGACTTGTGAGAACATCGGAATCTATTGAACGCAGAGACATAGCTACAAAATGGTTAGTGTGCATACATGTATCGCCTCAAAATCGTAAAAAACATTCATCGTGCTCTTGACATAATTCGGCGTGTGACCTAAACCTAATGGCTCACTCACGTTGACTGGGTCATATATAGACAAAACCCGTCGTTACTGAAATGAAATGAGCACTTATAGGCTAAACTGGGCCTGGAAAACCTCCTCAGGATGGTGAGATGAATGCGATGACACTGTTATCCAGACACAGGATTCGAAATTCGAGCCCTCGCGGTCTGAGGCCGAGCACGCTACCTCTCGGTCACGGAGGCTCTCCACAATACGGAGTTTTACACGTGGAGGAGGAATAAATATTTTTGTTTCTTTCAAACCGCCGAGATCGGGAGCTGAACCCCGAGCTCTAGCGTGTAAGGAAGCGGTGCTAACAACTACCCTAGGGCCCCCGCCCCCGTCGTTACTTGCGAAATCTGTGCCATTTTCAGCCGTATTTCACACTCCAGCAGACACAAGATGCTGCATCATTGTGGGCTTAACGTTGGTTCAGCGTCGTGGACCAACGTTAGAGGTGATCTATCACCCCTTATATAGTATTGAGTTTTTCGTGACAAATAAATCAAAGTTGCACAAGATGAGGCACAAGTGTTTCCTTATATGGGGTGATTGGCTATCATGTGACCTTCTGAGAGAGTCACATGATAGCCAATCACCCCATATGTGGGGTGATTGGCTATCATGTGACCCTGTGAGAGGATCCCATAATAGCCAATCACCCCATATAAGGACATAATTATTCATACTTTATAAGGGGTGATAGATCACTTTTAAGCAAACCAACATTGATTCAACGTCTTGTGTCTGCTGGGTCGTGTCGGCACAATAAATTATGCATGCATGGTCCATACCCTTCTCCGTTGCAGCGCCAATAAACATTAAAATTATGAGATTACACTAGAATTTCGCTGTGTGAAAACATTCTGCTTAAGAAGAAACACGTTCTATAGTTTTTTTTGCCGACTTAGCTGCTCGGTGGTCCGGCTGCTCCGGATTACGGTTTATGCGCCGTGAAAGCTTGTTTTAATTAAATAACTTAGTAACACAATTATTTTGCAATCTCAGAAATTGACATTTTTCATGAATAATGTCGATCAATCAAATGAAACACGGTTATTTTTATTTTAAACATCAATGATTCATGTACTTCAATAACCTTTGAAGCTCTGAATTATGTTTGTATGCACCATGGACACCAAGTTTTTTTTCAATTTAAAATCATCATACATGTCTTATTTATCTATTTCTACTTTATTTGAATACCCATGCTATGGGTCTACGGCCATTATAAATATTTTTATTCTTACAGTGCGGGGATCGACTTTAGTCGTCAGAATCTGACGTCTGTAGACGTCAGATTCTGACGACTAAAGTCGATAAATATTTTAATTCTCCGCACTTAATGGGTTAAACATATCGTCTTGGAAGAAAAGGGTCGCATCTGCTACTTGTGAATGACATAACCATTTCGTTTCTGACGGTTCAGTCAATTAGTAACACCCGTCAATTTTGTACTTCCTCGTGTCATTGCGTGTATTAATTGTGACAAGAGTCCATTTCGTTATCAGCCCAGGAGAGAGGTTTCCATAGTTAGTCTGTTAGGTTTTTTATTCTTGTTTTAGACCAGGAAGAAAAAAGATAGGTATATACAACATAGGATTTATCAGCGCACTGACATTTCTTATAGGTTCGTTGAGTTTGTGAACTGGGAGATACGTGCTATAAAATAGATTAGTTTTCAAACCTCCACGACCCACAACCCACACACTCGACCTGAGAATCCGAGGGGGTTTAAGTGATTGCTTAAACCCCATCGGATACTCAGGTCGAGGGGGTTTAAGTAAAAACATAAACACTTAAACCCCCTCAGATTCTCAAGTCGGGGGGCGTTTAAGTAATTACTTAAATCCCCTTAGATTCTCAGGTCGAGGGTGTGGGTTGTGGGTTGTGGGGTTTAAGAACTAACGTATAAAATAAGATTGCATTCGAAACATATTTACTAACTTGTGATAAAAAACACGATGCTGTGTTATAGTAAACAAGTGACGTTTACCCAATGTCGGTACAATGTTGACCCACCGTCGCAATGGATCCAATAAGCGCAAAGGGCCCCCTTATTGCTCGCCAAATACTACAAGAATACCACCTAAATTGGCTAAATATAATCAGTAATAATCTTGAGGGCTTACACCCATATTTACCTTCTTCGCGTCTTGAATCCGTCCGCCATTATGTATAGGATAAAGCCCGAGGATCTCTACATTCTTAGCTTTGAAATAGGTATTTTTCAAAGCTAAGAAGGTAGAAGGTAGAAGTGAGGGTTTTAACTGACTTAAAACACATCCGACCATAGTGAAGATCCCTCATAATTAACAATTTGGTCGCGTCTGACTGATTATAGCACCATAGGCCTACCAGGATAATTGGTCTGTACTCGATCAACAATAACTCCCCATTCCCGGCTTAGAATGTAGTGTTCGGACAAAGCAAATAATGTAGTGGTGTGTTTTAATACTAATGATATAGCTGTATAAGCAACGGGAATGAAAATCATTGTAATCAACCACACGTTCTGGTAACACCAGAACCAAGTTTATAAGCCAAATATTGTATTGTTCAAACTAGAATTATTTTAAATGAAGCGGAAGTAGCCAACTAAGATATTTCTGATGATTTCAAATTAAAAAAAAACTTTGGTTCCCATGGTTTGTACAACAATATTTCAGCGTTGTAAGGCCCCCCAAAATTATTGTTTGTTTCCGATTTCCCACCGACCTTAGCAAAACAAGTGCGACCAGAATTTATTTTATGGATTTTCCAAAAAAAAAACTTGTTAGTTAGTTGGTTGAAGTGACAAAAAAAAATGTCCCACCTACCTACTTGTTAAAATGACAACAAATCGGAAACTAACATATCTTTTTGGCCTAAGTGTTAATGTCCATTTTTCCACTTCACAATTTTCTTGCTGGAAGAATAAATATAAAGACTGAAAACGTTCGCAGGATTAGTCATATACATATCATAACAAATGCGCATATTTTATCAGTTTAGATGAGTGTGTGGTATTTTAAATTAACCCTTTAAGCCCTCACGATGCATTGAAGCATCATTTTACATCCCTGAAAACAGACTTAATTTATCTTTAACTAAGGGTTTTAGAAAGAAAATTTCCATGAAATTGGTTTATCAATACATGGCAATTTTCTCAAATTTTTAAACCACATCAAATCATATTCATTCACTACAAGTCGAGAATTGCGGCTTGTAGTGGATGGAGATGACATTGGTAAATGCAGGTTCGAAAGGGTTAAATGATACCTTACGACGTCGGAATAAAATCTGCTAAAACACTTAGCAAAAAAATAATAACTAGGTAATTAATTAGCTCATGTTTTTTAATTATCATGGTTATGGCAATTAGATGAATCATGCGATCTATATTACCATTGTAAACATATTTTGTGGCTGCAATGTTCAGCTATAAAAGCATACGGCAAAATATAACATATGGGAAAACAAAGGTTATATTGATGAAGAACTCTTATTTGATATGATCTGGTTTTAAATGTAGAATAAAAAAATTAGAAATAAAAAGTTAAGGGGTTACAGTATAATGATATGACAATCGGTCTGCAAAGAAATCTATTATTTGATTTTATATTTTTTCCTGACAGATAACGCTCAATATATTGTAATATATGTTTTAACATTAATCACGTTCCGTATTGTTTTGATTTTATATTTTTTCCTGACAGATAGCGCTCAATATATTGTAATATATATGTTTTAACATTAATCACGTTCCGTATTATTTTGCTTTTATATTTTTCCTGACAGATAGCGCTCAATATATTGTAATATATATATTTAACATTAATCACGTTCTGTAATTTGTTAATACATCCACTATGTATAATATAAGCGGGTCAGCCGTGAACGGTGATATAATGAGCTCGAAGGTAGTATACACTTACCTTTAAAGTAAACAAATGTAGCCTTTTAGGTTTGCACCGCAGTATATCTCGTTGACATTATAAGCATTAAATATCAAGTGGGTGGTTAGTTACAAGTAAAACTGTAATTAACGAGCTGAACAAAGATTTTCATGTCGTGGCAGTGGCTACGCCAATGTCATCTGAATATTTTATTCTGTGCCCTAATGTACGTCATCTCTATACAATCTTAGACGTTCAATCATTATCCTGTTAAGTTTAATAATTTGAATTTTCAACCACTTGAGGTTGTGTCTCGCTACCGCGATCCACAACATCAAGTGCTTACAAATTACTCATATTTGTTTAATTTGAGACCAAACATTTAAAAATGTTAATGTTTAAACACTTATTTCATTCACAATAACAGTGATTTATTCGGCTGAAAAAACGGATTAAAAACGACTATTGTCGTGATTAGCAGGCAAAGGGTTACAGCGCGGGGATCTACTTTAGTCGTCAGAATCTGACGTCTGTTGACGTCAGATTCTGACGACTAAAGTCGATCACCGCACTGTAAAAGTAAAAATATTTCTAGTGGCCGTACACCCATAACACAGGTATTCAAATGAATCAGAAAGAGCTGAAGAAGACATTTACGATGATTTCAAATTGAAAAAAATCACTTTGATCTCCATTGTGCGAGTTAAGGTGCACCACTGGATTGCCAAAAGCTATTTTCGTTCATCTTGAGGTGGGGATTACGTCAGGAATATATATTTCAAGGTGAATACAAATGAGGACAACTACCTGGTGCTAAGGGGAAAATGGCTTTTTTAAAATGCCCCATTAGTCCGGTAGCACAGAGCATGATTTTCCCCGAACCTTGCATTGTTTGTTATAAAGCATTTCTTTACATAAATTCAAAGTCCATACCTTCCCGTTCCAGAATCTGTTTTTCAAGATGGCCACCATTGTTCAAGATCAGAGGTCAAATGAGTGAAAATACGACTTTTGACAAATAAAGCTAGTTAGCAGTGTAATACTTCATTTCTGTTTGATTTCAACTGGATAATTGATTTATGATATAGTCGGGTTCATTATGTCAATATCTATAATTTCGTTGATATTTCGTGGGGAAATTGCAAACTATACATTTTTGGAAGCTTTGATATCTACTGAAGCCAAAAACCAATGTTTCCATTTTTTCTGAACATCTTATGGCTGCCATCTTGGATTTTCAAAATGGCCGCCATGGAATTACTATTTTTGCGATATTTTCACTTCTAATGCACTTAGAGCCTTCATGTTAAAGTTGAATTTACCATTTTTGATGTCCAGGAATCCAGCTAAAGTACTTTTAAATAGGTAAAATGGCTATACATGTGTCTAATTGAGCAAATTAATGTTTAAAATAGTGGAAATTCATTGTCCAGGTGTATTTGCGCATTAGTCCATGAGCCAGAATTGGTCACCGTGCACCCTGCCCACTATTCCCCATGAGTGGTACCATTTTGTTCAGGGGACTCCTGGGAATGATATTAGCAATGCTACCAGAAAAAAAGTTCTGACAAAATATGGGTTTTGGTCATTTTTCAAAATGACCGTCATGAAAATCAAATTTGGACAATACATCCAGTCCTAATTGACATCGAATCATAATTGTGGTGTCTACACCTTTGTTTTCGGGGTCAAGGAATCGAATGAAACCACGTAAAAAAATATTATCACCCCATATAGAAAATTCGAAAAAATCCAAGATGGCCGCCGACGAAAATCGCAGTGTCTGTATTCAAAACTATATTATATTTGTTGACATTGTACAGAAAATATAAAAAATGTCATAGTAATGAGGACAGGTATGGTTATAAAAGATAGATTTGTGTCTCTGATATTTTATTATGCAGTTATCGTCCAGAAGTAGCTTAAGTATTGATATCATAAGTTGAAATTTAGCCGGGCCCATATCTCGAGTTTTAATTGACATGGAATCACAATTCAGGGTTAAAGAATCGAATGTGTCTCTAATATTCTATATTATGCAGTTATCGTCCAGAAATGTGTATTAATAGCCTAAGTTGGATACTTAGCCGGCCAATACCTCGAGTTATAATTGACATAAGAGTCTACACCCATGTTTTTGGATCAACGAATCGACTGCAACCACTTAAAATAATTATACTGGAACGATACCATAAGGCAAATTTGAAAGAAGTCCACGATGGCTTCCAACCAATGTTTTTCTAATCACATTGTGTCTATACGGATTTTTTTTAGAGCATTGCCATATAAATTATAGAAATCATAGGAATTAATATTCGTAGAAATCATAGAAATTAATATTCGTTGTGGTACTGAAGACATGCATGTGGGTCTTTAAACTGTTATGTGATGTAGATACCGGAATGGAGTGTTGATATCAAACAGGCAAAATATAATGTTTTTTATTCATAGTAGTATAGGTGTCTACATCTTCTAAAATATTAAAATTACTGATTATTATATTAATGTCCTATATAGCTAACAGATTCGTAAAACATGTCATCATACGAGTTCTGGGGATATTCATTTTATTGATTATTTTCATCATCTATGCATTCTGCTTCCTCAACTACAACATTGGGTAAAACAGAACTCTATGTGAACCGAGGGGGGCTCTAGATGCTGGTGAAGGGAAATCCAATTCACTACATCGACTAGATATATGCTTGATTACAGGAATATGCACACTCTTCCATATACATTATAACTTAGCCATCTGATGAAGTGCACGATGTTAAAATGTGCCGAAGCAATTTTGCCATTTGAATGCACTTTTATAACCATACCTGATATAACCTCATTACTATATATTTTGTATACAATATTACCAATATAACTTGGTTTTCAATATTATAGACATTGTGATTTTGTCATAAAATGATTTTTGCCGGCGGCCATCTTGGATTTGTCCGATTTCGCCATATAGAAATGACCCAATATTTTTTAAATTGGTTTCATGCAATTATTTGACCCGGAAAACATAGGTGTAGACATCAAAATTAAGATTCTATGTCAATTAGAACTGGAGATATTGTCCAAATTAGATTTTTATCGCGGTCATTTTGAAAAATGACCAAAGCCCATATTGCGTCCCAAATTTGTTTCTAGTAGCATCACTAATGCCATTCCCAGGAGTCCCCTGAACGAAATGGTACCACTCGTGGAGAGTAGTGGGGGTGATTCACGGTGACCAATTCTGGCCCATGAACGCAAATACACTTGCACATTTCCACTAGTTTGAGCGATAATATGCTCAATCAGACACGTGTCTAGCCATTTTACCTATTTAAAAGTACTTTAGCTGGATTATTTGATCACAAAAAATGGTAAAATAAATTTAACATTAAGACTAAGTACATTAGAAGTGAAAATATCGTAAAAATAGTGATTCCATGGCGGCCATTTTGAAATTCCAAGATGGCCGCCATAGATTTTTCAGAAAAAATGGAAACATCGGTTTTTGGATTCAGTAGATAGCAAAGCTTCCAAAAATATATAGTTTGCAATTTCCGCACGAAATATCAACGAAAATACACAGTGAACCCGACTAATATTGTTTTGATGATTCAAAGTCATTTTCAAGGCCATTTTCAAGGTCAAAAGGTCAATTTCAAGGTCAAAATTATGAAAAAAAAATTATTTTAGCAAATGCAAACAAGAAAACGTGTAATACGGCATGTTTATGTGATTTCGACAATAGAATACGTTTCTGGAATTATTTTCATGATTCAAGGTCATTTTCAAGGTCAATTGTAAATTTGAAGGTCAAATGAGTAAAAATATAATTTTTCAACAAATAAAGCAAACTGTGACTAGTGTAATACCTTGTGTCTGTGTAATTTTGAATGGATAATTTAGTTCTAATATAGTTTTGATGATTCAAGGTCATTTTCAAGGTCAAAAGGTCAATTTGAAGGTCAAAGTAATGAAAAAATGATTTTTTTAGCAAATACAAGTATGAACAATTGTAATACGTCATACGTATGTGATTTCGACCGGAGAAAATGTTTCTGATATTATTTTGATGATTCAATTGAGGTTATTTCCAATGTCAAAAGATCAAATTGAAGGTCTCATTTCGAACACATGCTTCTTAACAAAAACCTGTACATGTGGGAAGAAGTATGATACCTCTGTTTGATATCATTTTGACTGGAGAATACGTTTATTTTATTATCTCGGTGATTCAAGATCATCTTCAAGAAAAAAAATCGAAAATACGCCTTCTTTGCTTTCAAAATGACCGCCGGCCGTAACCAAAAAACCCGATAATCATGGTCAATATTAGGGGCCTACATTTATATCGTAGGCCTATTTCGATTATCGTAGTGGAATAGATAGCCAAAACCATAGAATTTGATATATCATTCAAAAATGGGTTTTCAAGAAAATGTGTTGGCCAAGCATTTTATCAAAAGAGCATTGAAATCCAATATGACCGCCATTTTTGCAAGGTCAAGCAATAAATTTAAATCATTTTCGACAGAATAGAAGAAAATCAATGATTTTGTTGACTACAATAAGAGTTTTCAGCTATGCCCGACATAGTGATGGGTGTGATAAAAAGTACTTTAGACATTGCATTGTTGGTAAAATCTAATATCACCTCTATTTTATCAAGACCACACAATATAATTTTTAACAGTATAGAAGCAGATTCATGATTTGGATGTCTACTATAAGGTTTTCAGATGCCTTACCAAAATATTACAAATAGGAACAAGTGTAATATCTGTCTTTGGTGTGATTTTGACTGGAGAATATGTTATTTTATTATTTTGGTGATTCCTGATCAAAAGATCTAGAATCCGCTGTATGCTTACAACATTACCCCTTTTTAGCTTTTTCAATATGGCCGTATTTTTCTAAATGACCTTTACCAAAAACTCGGAAAATCTGTTGACCAATACAATTTTCAAAATGGCATTGGAATTCAAGATGGTCGCCATTTGTTTAATACATTATTAGTTTATAACTTTGTATTTATTATTTCGTAATATACCTTCTTTATGACTCATTATTGCAACAAGTCATTGCAATAACTTTATAGTTTGTTCAATCTTTTGTTATCAATGGGTGGCCCTGACAAGGACTTCTTGTTGTTACCTGTGGTGGAGGCGGCTGGGGGTAGCAGGAGGATACAGGAGAAGTCTAGTCTACTTCGTATGGAGCTTCCGATGGAGCAGCATATTTCGGCTTGGAGCGTATCAAACCCTACCGGTCCGCGTGAGTCTGCGCCTACCGATTAACTCAGTATAAATCCTTATATATCATTATATGTCATTATATCTCAGTATCCCACCTTATAAACTCACTCAGTGAACCGCATACAGCATTTTCACAGTGCCCATCGGTCCGTATTTAACCTTGTGAAAATTTAATTTTTGAGCCTGTATTTATGAATTACAGGGGTATATCTCATTAAAAAAAAATTATATCCGCATATAGGGCGGGGGCCCTAGGGTAGTGGTTAGCACCGGGGTTCGGGGCTCGGGGTTCGGTTCCCGGTCTCGGCGGTTTGAAAGAAACAAAAATGTTTCTTCCCCATCCACGTGTGAAAGTCAGTATTGTGGGGAGCCTCCGTGACCGAGAAGTAGCGTGCTCGACCTCAGACCGCCAGGGCTCGAATTTCGAATCCTGTGTCTGGAGGACAGTGTCATCTCAATCATCTCACCGTCCTCAGGAGCTTCTCCTGGCCCAGTTTAGCCTATATGTGCACAAAGGTGGCCTAAATCCCGATTCATTTCATTTCTATCCGCATATAAATGCAAGGGACTGTATATAAAATCATTGGGACCGTATAAGAATCAATCTCAACGAATCAACAACCTTATATCTCCAGCTGTTTCACCGTAAGTGACCGTGCTAATTACCTAGACCGTATCTCTCATTTTGCGAACGTATCCCTCCGAAACAGACCGTATATACCCGCCGTACAGATAGGGATATATACGGTTCATTTTGTAGCAAAGTGTGTTGCGGAGCGAGGACAAGCTCCCTCAATAATCGTATATGAACGTACATAACCGACACTGACCATATATGACCGTACATAACCGTAAATAACCAAATAAAGCCTGTAAATCTCATTTTTAATACTGAATATGACCGCCAGAAACATCCGTAAATCTCCGAAAAGAACTGTG
>OZ024917.1:9499584-9502084 GCA_964017125.1 Flabesymbios commensalis
ATAAAAGATCAATGGAGAGGCGGTAAAAGGTGACAGAGAGGCGGTAAAAGACAATGGGGAGGCATTAAAGGATGTCAACGAGTTGCTAAAAGGCGTCCCAGAGGCGCTAAAGAGCGAGTAAGAAGGGTTAAAAGAAAATGAGTAGTCATTAAAGGGCAATGAGGAGGCATTGAAGGGCAATGAGGAGGCGGTGAATGGCAACGAGGATGCGTTAAGGGGCAAAATGGGGCGTTAAAGAGCGACAAGATGCATTAAAAGGTGGCGGGGTGGCATGAAAGGGCTATGGAACAGTGACAAGGAAGTACGTTAAGGGGTGATGGGGCGGTGCTAATGGTTGATGGATAGGTGTCTAAGTGCAATGAGAAGGCATTAAAAAAGACAGAGAATCGTTAAAGGGCGATGGAGAAGCGTTAAATGGTGATGGAGAGACGTCAAAGAGCGATGGAAAGGCGTTAAAGGCCGAAAAAGTGTTAAAAGTGATGTAGATGCATTGAACTTTGATGGAGAGGCGCTAATAGGCAATGCAGATGCGTTAAATGGCGATGCGAATGTGGTAAAGGGCGATGGTGAGGCATTAAATGGTGATAGAAAAGTTTTAAATGGCGATGGGAAGGCGGTAATGGGTGATGAGGAGTCGTTCAAGGGCGACCATGAAACGTTAAACGAATATGGAAAAGCGCTGAAGAGCAATGGGGAGGAGTTGAAGTGTGCTGGATAAGCGTGTGAGGGTGAGTAGAAAGTGTTAAAACAACGGAGCATTGCTGAAGGGCGACAGAGAAGCGTTAAATGGTGACTGAGACGTCAAAGGGCATTGGAAAAGTAATAAAGGTTGATGGAGATGCATTAAAGGGTGATGGAGAGACGCTAACAGGCGCTGCAGATGAGTTAAATGGCGATGGAAAGGCGTTAATGGGCAATGAGGAGGCGTTGAAGGACAACGAAGAGGTGCTAAGGGTGACGGGATGTGTTGGTGGGTGTCATGAAAGGGTTATTGAATGGCGTTAGAGGGTGACGAGGAAGCATTAAATAACAGGTGATGCGGTGGTGCTAAAGGGTGATGGATATGTGTTTTAGGGCGATGAGAAGGCGTTAAAGATGACGGGGAATCGCTAAAGGGCAACTGAGAAAAATTAAATTATGACGGAAAGATGTCAAAGAGTGACAGAAAGGTGTTAAAGGGCCAAGAAAAAGTGTTAAAGGTTGATGGAGATGCACTAAAAGGTTGATGGAGAGGCGTTAAAAAGATGCTGGAGATGCGTTGAATGGTGATGCTAAAGGGTTAAAGGGCGATAAAGAGGCGGTAAATGGTGATGGAGAGGCATTAACGATGGGTTAAAACAATAGTGTGCTAAGTGACATTTTTGGCCTTTAGAATAATAACCAGCTAAGTCATCTATAATATGTATAAAGTTTGAATTTATTCAAAATTCAGGTTAAAACAACAGATCAAGTCGACTTAGCACATTGTTATTCTCGGGAAAAGGAGCACATATCAGCATGATATCTGATCAACACAGGACCAATTCGACTTGACACATTGTTATTCTCGTGTTATATGCTTATGGGCTCTGTTTCTGGGAGAACAACGGTGCAAGTGCACTTAGCGCATTCTTATTCTGAGACATGTGGAGACAACACAGGGGAAACGCCTGGACTTAGTTTATTGTTGATCTAGGAACAATCTCTGTATATTCTGTGTTCCTGGTGTAAGAAAGCGCTAAGTCAACTTGGTGTCTTGTTGATCCCAATTTTGCTTCTGTAAATCACTTTTGCAGGTAAAAAATACTCTGATAACTTCACTTGATCTACTGTCAAATTCCAATCGCTGTGTGTTTCATCATTATAAGTCCAAGTCAACATGCTGATAAGTGGATTTAGCAGACTGTAGTTCTAAGCAAAAAGATAAACACAATTTCGCTGTCAAGTCGACTTGACCCACTATTGTTTTAGACCATCGTTAAATGGTGATGGGAAGACAGTAAAGGGCGATGAGGAGGCGTTAAATTTCACCGAAGAAGCGTTAAAGGGTGACGGAAAGGCGTTAAAGGACGAAGAAAAAATATAAAGGTAGACCCAAAAGCATTGAAGGGCAATGAGAGACGATAAATGGCGATGGGGAGGCGTCGAAGGACCATGGGGAGGCGTTAACGATTGATGGTAAAGCTTTAAAATGTGACGGAGAGTTAAATTGAAGAGCAATGGAGAAGCGTTCAGTGTGAAGAAGAGGCATTAAAGGGCGACAGAAAGGCCTTCAATTGCAATAAAGAGGCGTTAAACTAAAAGGACGTTCAGGGCGAAGAAGAGGCGTTAAAGGGCAAAAGAAAGGTCTTCAATAGCAAAGAAGAGGCATTAAACTGAAAGCTATGAAGACGTATTATTGTCTCCCTTTAGTGCCTCTCCATAGCTCCATAATGCCTCTCTCTCACATTATAAGGCTCTCGGTGGGTGGCTCTGTAACGCCTCTTGTGGCCCATTAACGCCTCCTCATTTCTCTATAATA